>CBVK0102216200.1:3716-14308 GCA_900067695.1 Picea abies
AACCCATGGGCCGACATCCCATTCCCATTACATATTACCCAAAATCCAAAAAGGGGGCCTAGATCCTATGATATCCACTTCGACTTTCGCTCCTCCTTCGATAGGCTGTCAAAGTCCTAAAATAGGTCAACATGACCAAGAAACTCCCAAAACTTAGTCAAGGGCCAACAGGCTCCCAACACTCACCTGTGACTCGTCCTGAGTCACTAAGGTCTAAGCAGTTCTGCCTCAAACGTCTCAAGCCTGGATCAAGCTTCTTCGACTTGCTGCTTTGTTGTGGCCTCTTGTTCGATGAATTCCTGGATCACTACATCATTCACTGGCCCTTATAGGCATTGTTCTACTGTGAGGACAACCTGTTCTAGCTCTGCTCCTTGTCTTTCAACCTCTGTAAACAACAGACATGCCTTTTCTTGCATAGGTTGAAGTCGTTCAGTGACTTTCATCACTTTGCTTTGAATCATATAGATATGATGTAGAGTTGTGTGCTGTTCTTGAGATCTCTTCATCCTTTCTACAATTGACAGGGCCTTCAGCTGCGCCTGCAGTGTATCTGCATTCTTCTTTGCTTCTTGGAGATCCGACTCCAGTGTCTACAATTCTGGATTTAGTGAGATTTTCATAGGTATGGGCATTATGGTTACTGAACTGCTTGCACTCCAAGGAAAGAGATTTTAATCTGTCAATTGCGTTGTGGGAAACTCCTCTTTAGTTTCTTATCTCCTGTGTGGTTTCAGGTACTACGCGGAGCTCTAATTCAGTGATGCGTTGTTGTAGCTTCTAGATTACCTCTTCCAGTTGTGCCACCTGTTGTGGAACTTGTTCCTCGGTCTATACTTTAGAGACTATCATAGAGCTAAGTGCTCTGTTGACCCTTTCCTTAACTTCAAGTTTCTCGACGAGCAACTGTTCCTTTCTTTGTTGTAGCTCTTCTTTTTCTTCATCCCATTTCGCTTGTAGAGAAAGTTTTTCCTTTTCTGCAACACTTCTTTGGTCCTCGAGGTCTTTATGTACTTGCACTAAAGCTTGGGTGGATTGTGTTGTTTCTCCTTGAGCTCATCGAAGGTGAGCTTCAACTGTATCAGCGATCTAGTGTAATTGAGCAGGATCATCACCTACTTCTAGTGTTCCAATTGTCAGGGGCACAATGGATACTGCACGGATGGACTGTAGTGCCTACTGCACTCCTTAGAGTTCATCCTTAATCTGACTAAATACCTCCTCCTTCTTAGCTTCTTTCTTCTCTGCTATCTCTAGTGAAGCATCATTTAGTGCTACGATGATGAAGTTGAAGTCCTTTGAGGTGAGGGTGCTATGGAATTTGGTTTTGGTTGCTTTCATTTTATTCCTTGAAGAAGGTTTAAGAGGGGAAACCTTCCTTTTCTTCGAGGGATCCTCCTCGCCTCTTGGCGCTGTAACCTCGCCTTTCTTCTATTCGACTTCTGTGCCATCACCTCCTTTCTCTGTTGAGATGGAAGCGGTCTTCACAGATGCACTGTCTAAATCGTGGACCTCTTCGATCTTCTTTATCTTTCTAGGTCCGGCTGTATTCGACGCAGTTTCGGGGTTGTCAACATCGGACATCTCTACGGGGTCTGCTGGAAAAAGGAGGTTTGTCGACCATTCCTTGGTAATCTCCTCCAAATCATCCTCTGTTAACTTGTAGTATGACTGTAGATGTTGTTTATGCTCATCAACGCACATGGTGATATAGATGAAATGGCGGTCTGCGCTGAATTTCATTAAGGGTCTAAACCTGTGAAGTGTGTTCGGGGTTATGTGAGGCATGGCCTATATGGCTACCTTCAACTAGTTATAATACATGTGGAAGACGACATTTGATTGCCACTACATGTTCATGTCATTGGATTACCACAACGTACTAAAGTTCACGGCCAGAGGTTCAAATGGCTCGGTGTCCAAGAAGGTCGCACCTTCTGGCATATCCCATGTAATGAAAGCGATCAGTATAAGAAGTCAAATGAAGTGGGATTTGTATCCCTGTTCCTGTGCTTCCCTACAATCTAGTTATAGATAGTTCACAAGGTACTTAATCCAATTCATCTATAGTCTCTTCACACACTTCCCTGTGAGGTCGATTATGAATCCAGTTACTTGGGTCGGACGGTTCTTACGAACTAGCTTGCCTGCGATCAGCTGATAGGCAAGGTGCACTGTGCTGCTCTAGATAGAGGCTACCTTGTAGCCTCGCGTTCTCTTCTCTACATCGTCGTAAGTATCATTTATTCTCTGGGCGAGAGCGTGATATGCGATATTTCCGGGGTAGAAATCATGTGGGTTAGGGATTTGCATGCTAATCCCTATGATCTAATTAATCAAAGTTGTATCCATTTTGATGTGGCGGTTCAACCATAAGTATCCTCCATGATAGCAGGACAGTAGCAACTTGACGCACGCATTCACTTCTTGATGCCTCTTGAAGTGAGGAATCTTCATTACATTAAACAGTGTGGACTACACGAGGTTCATGGTCTAGTGCTGGGAAATGATATTTGAATTCTTTCCCTTGGTTCTAGTCAGATACTTGTATGGGGCTATCATATTGTACACTTTCCTATCGCCAAGGTTGAAGTCATTAAACTTCAATGCCGCGATCTTATCCTGGTCTGTGTGCACTGTGCGTATCGCCTTCAGAAGGTATGCAGTGACCAATTCGTATTCAAAATATCTGGGCACACTGTCTTGGTTTATTGCGCCACTCAAAGGTGGTAGATAAGTAGGTAGAATGCTCAGAATCATCTTAGCATTCGCAATATCATCTTTGTGCTTCGTTCATTTCTCATTAGCTAGTCGGGATGGTCTGGATCGAGCAGTGGACCGAGAGGCCTGTAGTCCTCTCGTCAAAGATGCTTGTACACATGTAGACACTCCTCTCTTCGACATGACTCTCTCTGTCATCAATTCGATCAAAACTTCCTTAACGGCTTTCTCTGCAGCGCTCAATACTTCCGACATACGCACTTGGGGTAAACAATTCGCCGTATCAGGGAACAACTTAGACACAGTAATGAGATAGAGAACGAGAGGACAATGATCACTGTATAAACTCGACTTAGGCTATGGGCTCGAATTATCTATTGGAAAAAGTGTTCTCGGTGCATGGCACGATGAGCTAAATAGGTGATTCGACAACAGTCAGCTTGCAACGAGTATGAGCCTCCATTAACTCCTATTCGATCTGTTATGGCGCGGTGTAACAGTCGGATGACCAACCTTTATTTCTTTTATGTCTGTTCGAAGTGAAAGTCGAACTGATATATCATCCCCAACGGCTATATTGTTTCATCATGGCAAAGTGCCATGTGTCGTTGTTTTGATATCTCAGCGAAGCTCCAATTCTACAATTTTTCCTTCTATGAGGTCTCCTCTAGAACCTCTTGTAACCTTTCAATATTAGCCCTTTTCTTTATTAACTTTCTAGCCTTCTTTCCAGTGAGATTCGTTTCGGTAATGCTTTTCTCATTCTGAGTCTTTTCTTCTTTGTTCTTAGTTACTTCACGTTGTTGAAATTCTTTTCTAGGGTTCCTGGATAATACTTTTTCTTTTTCTGGGATAGATAATTCAATCTTCTGAGGATCTTCTAGTGTTCTCTTAGCTTTGACATACGAGTTTCTAGTATTAAATATCTTTGATCTACTCTCATGTTCCTCAATCAAGTGTGCAATCCTTCTAGTCATAAAGTCTTTTAACTCTTCCTTCTTATGTTCCATAACTTATTCTTCTTCCTTTTGTTTGGTTTAATCTCTATCAATCCAAGGTTTTCCTATTAGCATGGTAAACGGGGCGCTTTCTTCAAAAAATTTAGTAATCTTAAAGTCTTCTTCTGTCGAAGTTCCATTGACATCCGAGAGAACCTTCCACATAGGTTTACTAGATTTCCTCTGAATAAAATTACTCCTCCTAGTGAAGGGATCATAGAAGGCCTTCCTATAGCTTCCCAGATTCTCATTGTCATGATATTCACCTATGTTTTCTCATCTAGAACATAGTGAATGTCGAAGTCTCCTATTCTTGCTTCAATGCATTCCTTTTCTTCGAAGATCTCTGATAAGATGACATGTCGGTGGTCATTCAAGGTTTCTTTCATCTGTAGCAATGCTTTCTCTGATTCTTTCTGAGGTTTGTCTGTAGGTTCTGGATATTCCTTAGGGTTTTCTTGATTCAGGTTCATTCTTTCAATCTTAGCAATCATTGTAGGGCAATCCAATACTTCATGGTCTAGAGATTTACAACAAAGACAATTAGGTCTTCCACCAAGCCATTCCTTAGCAAGATGTCCTGGCCTTCTGTAACTGTAACATAGGGTTAATCATCTCTTCCTTTTAAATTATCCCCATCTTCTTCTGTACTATGCACTAGGATCATGGGAGATAACCTAAAACAAATTCTTTCTAGGATCCTGCATCCATTTGTTAGTCTGAACATTCTTTCTTTGCATAGGTATAATATATATTTCACTATTCTTATCAGATCTACTCATATCAAATCTTCTTTCATCTATTAATAACCTAGCTTTCAAACTAGGAAAGACTCTATTAAACAGACCTAGGTCCATATTCTAGAAACAAAACTTTCCACTTATCTTACTTCTATAGGGAACAAAGATTCCAGATCTTAAAACTTTTAACTATTATTACCTTTATCAGAGCACATAGCTTGCAGATCTTACCTCTTTTAGTCAAAAATTTCCACTTTTACCTTTCTTAGAGCACAAAGCATTCAGATCTTTCTTCTTTTATTTAGATCTGACCTTCTCTCTTTAGCACAGAGCTTTACAGATCAAGTAGAATATTACGCACTAAGGCACAGATCTACGCACAAAGCTTTCACAATTTCAAAATGAATCTTTGCACAAAGCTTCCGCTTTCTCAGTTTCCAGCAATCATAGTTTCATCTCCCGGCAACAGAACCATTTTTTTGCACATGGGCAGACCCAGGGTTCAACGCTACAACATCGCACCAACAAAACATTAACTACCGACCCTTTCGGCAACACCTACAAAGCAGATGAAGTCTCACCCGAGGCAGAGGCAGGGGTGGTTGCAGGACTCAAGTGTCTGTAACCTTAGTTGGGAAGCATATATGTGATTAGAACACTTAATAAAGTACTTAGCACCGTTAGTTCCCCAATATACAATCAATAACGACTTCGCTAATAAGACGGAGCTTCACAACATTCACACTAATCTACATCATTCAAGCACTTACATATACAAATGGATCAGAATGAGCATATCAAGCACTAAACACGAATATCTAGATTAGATCTAACATTCTCACATATAATAACCACCAACCATGAATAGATCTATCTAAACATATCAGAGCATTTCACATATAATATGTAAATACATCAAGAAAAAGCACAAAGCACATCACACAGGGTTTACTTGGTTCACCCCCACCCTAGGGCTATGTCCACCAACTCTTTTTCTTTATAGTCTTTGGTTAATCGGTTACAAGCATAGAGCCTCAAAACCTTTACTCCCCATAGTACATAAGATCTGCACAGCTAGCTAGATCCTTCTTCCTTGTGTTACAACACAAAGCCTTGTACAATCTCACATGGGGACTTGCACTCAGCTCTATAAGTCTTACACAGTATGCACAGAGCACTTACAATCCCTTGATCACATAGATCTAGCACTTAGCCATTCCTTTTGCACTAGCACATTGACCTCTTTCTATATTTCCTATCCTTCTATATATACATTACAAAATAGGCCTAAACATGGGTAAACCCATGGGCCAACATCCCATTCCTGTTACATATTCCCAAAAAAACAAAAAGGGGGCCGAGATCCCATGATCTTCGCTTCGAATTGCGTTCCTACTTCGACAGGTTGTCGAAGTCCCAAAATAGGTCAACATGACCAAGAAACTCTCAAAAGTTGGTCAAGGGCCAACATCAGTGTGCTTAAAATATTGCACCTTCAACATCTTTCGCTTTGGGCCCTCTTTGAAATTAAACATGGAAATAGCATCTTCTTTTGAAACTCTATTTTTTATTGCCTCTCATTTATCATGACCCAACACCTCGGACTTTCGCTGCCTCATTAAATCGACAAAACTCTCAATGGTTGGCCCCATCTTCTGATATGTATCCATAAAGTTTTCCAATGAATGCAAAACAATTTGCAAGCTTTGTTTTCTCTCTTTAGGGAGTTCCAAGACCACCAAATCACTTTCCAACCTCTTTTTAACACCTGAGCATTGCTCAAGTGCCATTGCTTCAGTATTCCCTTCCCAGGGAAGTTCATCACCACCATATGAAGGATAGGTGGACGTAGGCGTGTAATCTTGTGTTTCCTTATAATGCGACCTCCTAAATCCACCTTCACCCTCTTCATTGACATTTGAATCTTCATGACAACCACTCTCTCTTTCATTGTCGTTCGTTGCTCTAAATTGATTGTCTACACACACATTTTAAAGTAACTTCAAGATTTAACCTCACATAAATTTAAATACAAAAAAATACAACAAAAATAAAAAAAATCAAAGAAAATTTCTAGAAATATTCTCTTGTCTAGAGGTATTCCCTACATTCTTAGGTGTAGGAGTATCGATGACTAACCTATCTAAAAAGGTTGCATTCATAACACTGGCTTGAGCAAGTTCTGCAATTGATCTATTCACAGGCTTGTTTGAAAATCTCCTCTCATGAGATTGTTGTTTCTCACTCGGAGTCTCAGTCGAAGAAGGAGTTCTTGTTCTTCCTTCTTGGGAAAACATAGAGTGCTTGTGAATAATGTTTGTAGAATATCGTGTTGACATATCTCCTCAATATCTATCCATAATGCACATTTTATCAATAAAAATGCAGAGATGTAGACAAGTTCAAGAAATTAAAAACGCAGAGATAAATTGAAGTTTTAATCAATTAAGTCACAGAGGTACTCACTCATTAGAAGGCACAAAGACTAGATATTCAACCATGAATCAATCAATCAAAGATAAGTAAGGCTTCCATAGACAGCATGACAAATTGTTATCCTTCACTCATCATCCATGCAAAGAAAAGCAGGGCATTTGAATATATAGGTCTCTAAACACTAAAGTGACGAACGTCGATTTGGCTCCTGGCCGACATCTCAGGCACAGACTAATGACTAAAGGGATAACTGACAGAAGATAAAACCATAATCTTTTCATAATAATCAACAAAAACCACACATAGAAGTCATTGAAATCGGAAGTTGGGTTCACCAAGGGACTTTCATTCAACTCAGAGATTTATCATTCACAATACACATCAAAGAAGAAGACACAAAGACTAGACATTCAACCATGAATCAATCAACTCAAAGATAAGTAAGGGGTCCATAGACAACATGGAAAATCCTTATACTTCACTCATCATCCATGCATAGGAAAGCAAAGCATTTGAATCTATAGGTCTTTAAACACCGAAGTGACAACCATTGATTTGACTCCTGGCCAACTGCTCAGGTATGAACTAATGACTAAAGGGATAAGTGACAGAATATAAAACCACAATCTTTTCATAATAATCAATAAAACCCACACATAGAAGTCATTGAAATCAGAAGTTGGGTTCCCCAAGAGACTGTCATTCAACTCAAAGGTTTATCATTCACAATACACATCAAAGAAGAAGACACAAAGACTAAACATTCAACCATGAATCAATCAACTAAAAGACAAGTAAGGGATAGAAAACAAGGCAAATTCTTACCCTTCGCTCATCATCCATGCACAAAAAATCAGATCATTTGAATCTATAGGTCTATAAACACCAAAGTGACGACCGTCAATTTGGCTCCTAGCTGACTACTCAGGAAAGGACTGATGACTAAAAGGATAAGGGACAGAATATAAAACCACAATATTTTCATAATAATTAACACAAACCACAAATAGAAGTCACTGAATTCAAGAGTTGGGTTCACCAAGGGAAATCAATTTAGAAAAAACACCTAAAGTTACATAAAGGGACCTAATTGTACTATAAACTAAGGGATTTCTACATTGAGTGGATACCTACCCAAAATTAACTCAATATCATGTGCATATTCTTTGAACATGGTTCAATCCACTAATACCACATATATATTCCTTATAACATTTCTTTAAGATTCATTAAAAGTTCCCTATGGTTGGATCCACTAAAAAAATGTATTAGAACATTTCTTTAAGATCCCTTAAAAATTCCCTATGTTTGGATCCACAGAGACCACATATAATGCAATGCATTAGAATCCCCAAAACAAAGAGTTTAATCTTCATAACCTCAGTGACGCAGGTACGCACCACAAAGGCACGTCCGCTCTCACAGGATCTTCTTCTTCTCGGCCCAAAGAACTCGAAGGTTCTTCTATTTCCCTATCGGGAAATCTGCACCCACAACAATCTTCCCCAAGGTCTCCTCTTTGTTCCTGGGATATCAACTAGATCTCACTATCTTGCGAGTTCGAGGCTTAAACCCTCCAACTCTTCCTTTCAATTCTGGAAATACCCGATCTGGCGATATGGGTATAGCTCCTTCCACATGCAACCATGGGCTAGGCTTAACGTTAGCGCTTCTCGCGGCCCTGAAATCTCGTGATCTCACAACCTCGCGACCTCGCCGGTTGAACCATCGAATTTTCACCCTCTTAGTCCACGATTCCTCGAGATGCGCGGTCCCACCTTATGCTCTGCCACGTATCCGTACAAACCTCCACACCTCGGCACTTCGCGGCTCGACGTCCACACGAGTCTCGTCTCCTCGGCACTTCGCGACTCGACGTCCCTTTGTGCCACCTGTACTACACTCACGCTCTGCTATGGCCCACACTGTTCTCCAGTTGTCAGGATATCTCTATCTCGCAACCTCGCGATACCTGCGTCCAAATTCTCAGACTTTTTCTTGCGAGGTCCCGAGACACGATCCCTCGCTCAAATCCAACAGTCCTCCTGTGTCCCGGATCCAACGGCTGTCCTTCTCTCGCCACCTCGCCACCTCGCAACTTTGAGTAATGAATGTTCGGACTCTCAACCTGTGAACTCTCGAGTTCGTGAGATCCCTCGATCTCTCGCCACTTGTCCTCCTCAAATGAACGGCTATGATCCTCTCTCTCCTTCGTTGCCTCGCACCCTCGTGTCTCGCGACTTTGCACACCCAATACTTGGGCTTTTACCCTGCGAACTCCCGAGTTTGCAAGATCACTGATCTCTGCCACCTGTCCCCTCATATGGATGGCTACAAATCTCTCACCACTTCAAACCCTTCGGGATCTCCTCTCTGTAACCTCCTTGCACCTCTGCGAGATCTAACGATCCCCGAAACCTCACGAAATCTCTTGAGAAGATTTCGACCGTCCATTCTTCCTTATGTAATCCACGAGATGAAAAAGGGTATCTCTCCACGAGATTCCTGCGTCGTTTTGCCAACCTATGACATTTCTCCCCGAATTCACGTCACACTTGTCTAAATTGATCTTCAGCGACTTAGAGGCCTATCCCTCTTGAGCTTCGGTAAAATTCTCCAACCTCGGCGAGGTTCTTTTGCACGCACTCCTTGCGGCAAAACTTCGAACGCTTCAACTGTTCGAGCTTCCTTGACTCTGTGTATACCCGGAGCAGCAGTCCTTCGAAGTTTCTGCTCAGTTTCATGACTGAGACTCTACTTAGCCTGTGCACTCCTTGCACGGCTTGTATGACCCACTTCGCTTCTGAGCGAAGAGTTTAACTCCCGAGCCTTCTGTCAACGCACTCTTTGCGGACGACTTCAACTGCACTTCTTGCAGGAATCCTTGATCAAAAGAGAAAACAATCGTAGCTCACCTCTCTTCTCATATTTCGATCTTAACACACGAAATCATACGCACAACATAATAATAAATGCATAACAGGAAGAAATATTCATAAGCAGAGCATTCAACACACATACACCGAGAATAACACAACAACCATGAATCTGAATCAACTTCTTCTATTAATTCAAGATCTATACATGGGTGTTCTTCTACAACTCTATGCTATTCTCCTATGCTCTAGACTCTTCCTTCCCCTATTGCTAATTGTTACAATGATACAAATGAGGGTGTCTATATTCGGTTTTCCCTCTTCCTTCGAGGACTATCTAATCTAAGAATTCAATTCTATCTACCTGCAACTACTACTATAAATGCCTCTGTCTATCTTAGACGAGAGCGTATGGCTCAAGGTCTGATTACATTTTTACCAAGGCACCTAAATTAAATGATCTCATTTATATTCAGCGCATCAACTTCAAGGGAAAATTTAAAAATTCAAAAACTTGCACTGGACGTCTTCCATCTGTCTTCTGCTTCCACGTTGGTTTTGCTTGTTGTGAGGGATTCTCCTGCATCATACTCCCTCGCTTGAAAATTTTCATGGGCTCCTGTCCATGAGCTCCTGCACGGTATTTCCATGCTTCAAAATTTTTGCTTTAGTCTCCCAGCTGGCATCTTCAACTGGATGACCCTTCCACTTGACCAAATATTCAAAGTACTCTCTCCTCCTAGTTTTCTTACCCACTCTTTTATTCAATATCTGCTCCATCTGTGGCTTCTCTGCAACTGGCATCTGCTTCTGCCACTGGA
>CBVK0102216202.1:0-21355 GCA_900067695.1 Picea abies
TGTTATGAATGTGTGAACCATGTTCTTGTTCTTAGTACCATAAGATACCTTAACTTCGGGATGAAGTTTCCTGAAGGGTGGGTGTATGTAACGACCCTTAATTATTAAGATGTTTTAATTTAAGAAATAATCCAAAAAAAAAAATATTGAATAAGGGGTGGATAATATAATATAATGTTTAAATTAATTTGATTAATTTGATTAATTATAATATAATATAATTAATTTGAATATTAATTAATTAACTAATTAATTAAGTAGTAAATTAGAGGTTAATAATAAAAATATAATACTAATTTAAGTTATGTTCCCGTGAATGGGATAAGGCATGATAAGGCATTTAATAATGGATGAGGCATTTAAATAAGGGATAAGGCATTTAAATAATAGGATAAGGTCATTAAGAATGGGATAAGGTGTAATAAAGAGTTAGGTGGGAGTTAATGGAGGAAGGGCGGTGAAGAAGGAATAAGGAAAGTGGAGAAGGAGGATGGGGATTCATTCTACGAGAGGGGGAGAGCTGGGAGTATGGGCCAGAGTGGAATTTACAGTGGAATTTACAGTGCACCGGGGGGCTGCAGAGGTTTTGGGCTCGGAGGGCTAGGACATCCATTGATGTCCTAGGGCTAGGCGTTACTAGTCGGCAGGGAGGTTGGTTTTGGGGTGTCCTAAGGAGCAGTATTAGGTTCAAGCTAAGGAAGCAAGCGAAGGGAGCAAGAAGGGAGCAAGCTGCGGATAGCATCAGAGTGAGGTATGTAAATTCAATTCATGGATTGTTTTCTTAGATTTATTACTTATTGCCAAATTCTACTTGCGTAAGTGTTAGCGTAACTGTTGAGATAATTTGAAAATTTTGAAAAGTTTACTTCTTTGTAAACCTTATATAGAAATTACAGAAATTACAGTAATTTGGTAGAAATTTAAACGTTAATTTAATTTTGGTCATTACATCCTCCATGGTTTAGGTGTCCTTTGCTGGCACAAAAGGTGCAATATGTTGGTCCTAGATGTCCGGGTTCATACTAGTTAGTTGCAGGCTCTATTCTGGTAGTTTGGGGTTTGGACCAGAAACTTCTGGTCTCAACTCAGGAAACTCCTAGCTTGTTTTTGGGAGTTATTTCTCTGCTTTCTATGGGGGATCGAGCTGCATTGGCTTTGGATCAGTGGTTTGGGGTGGACTGGTGCTTTTTGGGGGTGGCGACTAGGGTTGTGGTGATGGGGGGTGCTGAGTGATGATGGTGGATGGAGGGATGTTAGGCTTAGGGTCGTTTTGAATATGGATGATGGGGGTTTCTATGACCATTGAGAAGGTGTGGGGGATGAACAATGCAATGGGTTGGGGGTTCAGATATTTACTCGGTGAGACCCCAGTTCTGAACTTCTTCACCACAGGTTCATTCATAAACATGACACTCAGAATCTTGTTGACATCCTCACCTATTAACACGGCTTTATCTGGAAGCTGTGGGAATATCGACAATGTTATTTTCTTGCATTCCAATGGTTGTGTCTCCTTCTCCTCCTCAGAGTCCATCTATGTCAGAGCTTCTTTCTTCTGTGGCAATGAGCCTGAGCTTGGTCCTACCCCTGCTTCTTTTTCTTTCTTATTCAACAGCTCGACAGGCAGAATATAGTGCATCCACAATTTGCGCAGTTTGCATTAAACTCCTGGCCATGACATTACCTCTTTGTTGAAGGACTCCTCTTCTAGGTAGAACAATAACATCCTCGAATGGAAGTCTTCCTTGTTAACATGCCTTGTCCATACAAACGTATAATTTCAGTTCATGTTGAAAGCAATGTTCCTGGTGTAATTTCATTACAATGTGATTGAAGAAGTCTATAACCTTTGACATCTTCAAAATAACCAACAAATATACACTTCTCACTTTTAGGCTACAATTCTTTCCTTTTCTCATTAGGAAAGTGAGCTCATGCTATACTGCCAAATACACGGAAGTGACTTACATCTAGTTAAATTTTAGTCCAAGCTTCTTCTGGTGTTATATTTTTTAGAGCCTTTGTGGGAATGCGATTTACTATGTAATTTTCACAGTTGATGGCTTCCGCCCAATACTTTAGACTTAATCCCTTAGATTAGATCATACAATTAGCCATTTCTTTTAATGTTCGATTCTTTCTCTCAGCAACACCATTTTGATGTGGTTTATATGTAATAGTGTGTTGCATTTTGATTCCCCATGTAGTGCAGTAATTTGTAAAATTATTGTTCACATATTCGCCTCCATTATCTGTTCTTAACCTTTGAATTTGATGGCCATATTGTTTTTCTACAAGGGCCTTGTAGGCTAAAAACTTGTCAAAAAATTTTCTCTAAAGTTTTAAGAAGTAAACCCAAGTATGTCTTGAAAAGTCATCAATGAAAGTTAAGAAATACTTGCACCCATAAAAAGAAGAAGAAGAAAGTGGACCACACAAATCATTGTGAACAAGATGCAAAGGACCCGAGGCATGCCAAGAGGCACATTTTTCAAAACTATCCCGATGTTGTTTCTCAAGAACACAACCAGAAAAAACACCATCTCTGCATGAAACAAGAGGAAGACCAATCACCATATGTTGATTACATAGTTGTTGCAATGAGCGATAGTTTAGATGACCAAACTGCTCATGCCAAAGTTTTTTCAAGTTATCGCTATGAGCAACAAAAACTGATGAAAAATATGATGACCCAAAGTTGTCAAACTTGTACAACCTGGTAATATCATCGGTAATTCCAGTTGCAAGAACATAATTAGGATCTTTTAGATCCTTGATTACAACTTGGTGAGGTGAAAACTCTATGGTTTTATCTTCACCTAAATTAGTGATTTGATATACTGATAGAAGGTTACAATAAAGACTTGGAACACATAATACATCATTGAAATGGCCATTTTCTACTTGTACTGTTCCAGATCCTTCAACACTAAGAGATCTATTATCACCAACAAATATTTTCTTGGTGTTACATTCATTTAGAGTAGAAAATATTTCTCTATCCTTAGCCATATGATAAGATGCTCCAGAATCAATAAGCCACTTATCAAAAGTAGAAGTAGAAGGTGTATTGAAGGAAAAACCAGAAGAAGAAAGTGCATGTCCATGAGAAGAAGAAGAAGAAGAAGTAGAATCAGTACTGATGTTGTGCTTCTTTATTGCTGCTTATAAAGTTGCCATCTTCTTGAAACATTTGGACTCATCATGACCATCTTTATCACAAAATTTGCAATGTCTATTAGTATTCTTATTTTTATATTTTGCTCCTTTGTCACCATTAGGAGTTGAAGTTGTCTGAGCGGGTTTGGGACCCTTATATTGCTTTTTGTTGTAGCGAGGATGTTGCTTCTTGGGATACTTTCGTTTATCTTTCTGCTGGACAACTAAGGATTTTTTATAGGTACATGTAGTGCTCATCACTCCAAGTTGTATAAGTTTATCTTCCTCTTTAATCAAAGAAGAACAAAAGGACTCAAGAGTGGGTTTTTCATAAGCTTTCCCTAGAGCCTCTCTCATGACATAAAAGTTAGATACAAACACATAATATGCACTACCTAGCTTAGAAAGAATAAGATAGATGCAACACTCTTCCTCCATTTTTATCTTACATTCTTCACATAAAATTTTGAGTGCTTTAAACTTAGATAAATAGTCTCCAAGGCAAGAAAAATCACTTGGACTCAAGGTCGGTATGATTTTCTAACTGTTGTGCTCGAATAATATTGAGTTTCCCAAACACAGATTCAATCTTGTCCCAAGATTCTTCAAGGTCATCAATTTCTTGAAGGTGGTACCTTAAATCAGGAGAGATGGACATTCTGATTAGTCCTCGTGCTTCTTCATTCCTATTATCTCACTTGGCTTTCTTATCATCATCAGTGGGTGCTTTTTCCTTTCCTAAGGTAATCCAGTACAAACCTTTACTTCTTAATAAATCTTCCATATGAGATTTCCTTTGGAAGTAGTTGTTGCTGGTAAGAAAGACATTACTTGTAGAAGACATATTAAATATGCAGATAATATGGACTTAAAAACTGAAACTGATGATCTGGATGGAAAGAGCTCGAAAAATTGTGCGGTTTAAAAAAAAAAATGGCACTGAAAACAAACTTTTGATGTGAGAGTTATGCCTTTTTAAAAAAAAAGGCAAAAACGGTAACCAACTGACCACATGATAGTGTAAGTTGCTTTATGAAGTGACCCACTTTTATAAAGAGAACTGGGGATCACTTTTACAATGAAGTTACTTTATAACAGAAAAGTTGCATGCAAAATAAATAACTCTAAAGTAAAATATTAAAGCTACTTATAGTGATTCACTTTTATACTTGAAGTGAAATACACTTTACAATTTTAGCATGAACTTTTTCAAAAAGGTAACAAAAGAGAGACTTGAACTCAAGACCTCTTACTTAATAAGGCAAGTTTTAACCAAATGGTCTAACAAAACATATTGTAATGTTCAGAAGGAGGATTGTTTTTGTTTTTGTTGTTGTTGAAGACGGTCTTGGAGAGAGTTCTCAAAAAAAAAAAAATTCACACAAGAAAACAAATTTCGCTTCTCAATGACAACAAGGGTTAGATCTCAATTAGCTTACCCAAAAGATGCACCTTTTCCTATATGTTTCTGATTTGACGAGATCACACAGGGCGTGGGGAAAAGAGAATATGCAGATATAAAAGAGTAACAATCTAGAAATAAAAAAATATAAACCGAAATAAAACCAAAATAAAACTTTGCAGAAATTTAAAAAATGCGTATTTAGGCTTTATACCTCTAGATCTGACTGTAATGGTCGTATCTTGGGCAAACAAAAACCTTTTCGAGTGAAACAAAAAGTGTTCCTGAATGAAATGAGTGCTCTGGATGCAATGGAACAATTATCTCAACCCAAAAATGTACGAAAATACCAAAAAATGGAGATGAGAGAACTCGGCTTCACGATCTCGATCTACAACAGGAGTGGGTCTTCAAACAGGCTCTGATACCATGTTTGACAAGATAGGTATTCCAACATAGGACAAACATATTCAGTAACCACTAACATAACCATATCAAATATCAACACATCGATGTTTTCATGTGGTAAAACTCCTACGGGGAAACATCCATGGCCCCAGTGAACGCGGCCACTTGGAGCAGTTTATTAATGCAAAGAAAAAGATTACAGAGAGATTTTACAAGAGATTTTCTCACAATCGATCATCGACAAATGACCCTCCATGATTTTTAAATAGATATCATGGACCAATCAGGTGTTAATCCATGGATTAATGACCGTTAAGATCGAGGAGAGTATAAACCATCGAATCACTCTATGTCGGGAATATATTGTGACCGTTGGATATCCTAACTACAAATGCATACTAATGCATACTAAAGAAACACAGTAAGAAACACACTTTTAACTAATGACATATTAGACCAAGTAGATCTTAAATAACTCCTAAGTGTCTAAATATCCTAACAAGTGTAGGTTTCCACAACTCGTCATAGTGATAGTAGATTTTTCTACATATAACTATGTGAGGGTTTTTTAAATGTCCAACGTTTCGGGTGGACACTCCACCCATCATCAGGAACAAAATAAGTTGATATGATCGAAAAAGAGTGTTGAGGGTAGTTTATATAGAAGGCACCAGACCATTAGACGTTTAGTGAGAGAGAAAGATAAATGGATAGAAGGACTACGCTTCATCCCCAGATCATTGGAAGAATGACCAATGTACAATGAACTTGGAGCACAATCGACCACGGTTCATATTCATTGTCATCATATGTCCATTGTAAGATTGAGTATCCTTCATCGTAGATTTTTAGTAGGCTTGGTGTATGCTAAAAGAACAACCAACGTAATTTCACCCAGGTTTGTCATAAGAGCAACAAGGGACCGACGTAATTGTTGTATTGTCGACAAATTTCTAGTCCTACTATCGATGAACACCTAGTCGTACGATCAATGAACTCCTAGAAGTTTTTCAACGTTCCAATGTGATTTTCATTAATTAAAAAATAAATTAATACTCTTGATGTCATATGGTCGAATTTTCCTCACTACTCTCAACAACAAATGGTCTCTCACACGTAGCTAGTATGAAGGTAATAGGTTGTTGGTTAAGTTTTCTTATGGTTTTATATATTATATATTATATATCATATATCATATATAGAAAGAAGAGAAAATTTCAAACCTGTAAGAACATAAAAAATAAAAATAAATAAATAAATAAACTATTTCATTTTGTAACTTTTAAGAAGAAGTCACCACATATTGTTATTTTAGAAATCCAGTTGTTGTAACATATCGTGATACTACAACATGATCAATGTTGAATTCTTGTTGATCAATATCATTAGAAAACTTAACCAACAACCTATTACCTTCATACTAGTTGCAAATGAGAGACCATTTGACGTCGGGGGTAGTGAGGAAAATTCAACCAAATGACATCTAGAGTATTAATTATTTTTTTAATTGACAAACTTCTAGGAGTTCATTGATCATACGACTAGGTGTTTTTCAATAGTAGGACAATAAATTTGTCGGCAATACAACAAGTACATCAATACCTTTTTTCTCTTCCGACAAACCTGGGTGAAATTAAGTCGGTTGTTCTTTCAGTGTATGATGAGCCTACAAAAAATCTACAACAAAGAATAGTCGATCTTATGATGGACGTACGAAGAAAATGACTATGAATTGTGGTCGATTGTGCTCCAAGTTTTTTGTACGTTAGTCATTCTTCCAACGATCTGGTGACAAAGCATAGTCGCTCATACGATGGACCTATGGTGATAATAACTTTGGATAGTGTTTGATTGTGTTGCAAGTTCATTGCACGTGGGTCGTTAATCCGATGAAATGGAAATGGAGATCGATTGCTCATACAACACACATATGATGGAAATGGTTATGCAAATTGGTCTATTGTGGTCCACGTTCATCATAGCTTGGTCATTCTTAGGACTAGCTTGTGACAGAAAAGAACTAGATTTGTGACAAAAGTTCGTCGATTGTATGGAGGAATTTTTTGTCTTTCATGCGATGGAAGAGAGTTTTTTCAAACCTATGATGAAACCATGGTTCGTTGCAAGTACTATGGCTATGACACAATGAAAATTAAATTAATTGAATCCTTTTCAAATCAAGTTATGAAACTTGGCTCTAGGCTCTAAAGATCAGATTTATGCATTGGCTAACATTTTTATTTAATATGTAAACTAATTTAAATAACACCATGGAATTATGCATTGGATAACATTTTGATTTAATATGTAAACCAATTTAAATCACACCATGGAATTATGCATTGGCTATAACATTTTGCATTGGATAATATTTCAGTTTAATATGTAAACCAATTTAAATTACACTATGGAATAATGACTTGGCTAACTTCAATTTAAAGTGTAAACCAATTTAAATCACACCATAGAATTATGCATTGGCTAAGGCTGGTATTTTAATTTAATACGTAAACCAATTTAAATCAGACCATGGAATTATTAACCAAATTGAGACACTTTCCAAAGCTGTTAAGTACCTAAACAAATCTTCAAGTTTTGAGCAGAAAGTTTCAGAACTGAGTCTGAAGTGCACCACCCCCTTTTTTCCTTTGAAAAAATATGCAAAATGACCCAAAAATTTCTTCCCTTATTTGACCAAGGAAAGATATCTGATACCAAATGATATAGACCTAAATATATATGAAAATATACTTTATAAATAAGCAAGAATAATAACTCAAATCATTCACCAAAACACCGAACACAAGAAATAGAGAAATCCTTGAGGTAGGGTAACACGATATAGTATTCCTTATGGAAGGAATGCACTCCTCAAACAATAATCACTTTCTACAATAACAATATTCTTCACCATACTCCAATACATTTCTTACACTTCATTATACAACATTCTCTATCTTCTAGGAACATTCTAGAGAAGGAATATTCTACAAATCCTATTTATTATATCTCACTACCACAGTGGGCATTATTTAATAATATAGTGGACCTATTCCACCTTACACTGAATGGACAACACTAATAATGTATAACAACATTCCCATTGGGTACCTCCCATATTAGCTCCCTTGGTATACTACATTCCACCCCCCTTAGGCATGTTTTATCCTTGAAACATTAGAATAAACCATACAATATGATTGGCTAAGAATTGTAGCCAACTAGTACCAAGTATGACCATCCATCAATCCTAATGGAATATGAACATGATTTCCAACTACAGCCTTGCCATCCTGATCTTGAGTTGCATCATGTTGGTGTTTCCATGGGATTGTTTCTCTAGCCCGAGGTCTTTCTATAGTGTCGATAGTCCTTCATGCACCTCTTGATTGGATTAATTTTTGGTTTCCTACTGGTGCACAAGTGTGTTTATTCTTATGCCCTTTCCTTGATGAATGTTGTTTCTCAATATGATGTGGATGACGATATACAACAACTGTAGGAATTTGTCATTTTTTGTTCAATTCTGCCACATGATATTCCTTTGAGTCAGTTATCTCCTTGGATTGTTTATTGTTTCCTGACTACAACAAATCCCTATGATTAGCTCCATTTTTAGCTCCCTTTTTTTGCTTCCACTGAATTTTTTAATGTATTTTTCTCCACTTTTTGGCTAAAGTCATGCTATTTATCGGGAGGGTTCTATTTATGGTGCTATTTGCACCAAGAAACACAAGTAGGCACTATTAGCACCTACTTTAGTGCCATGTTTAATTCCCTAGTTAGTGCCTAAGTTAATTCCCTATTTATCTTCTTGTTTAGCGCCCCAATTAGCTTCTAGTTTAGCTTCCAGTTTGGATTCCAGATTAAGTTCCTTTTTAGATTCTAGTTTGGCTTCCAATTTAACTCCTAATGTGCATAAATAATAATTTTGTTGATTTTTTGGGGGTCAAGTGGATAGGGGCTTTGGGGATTAGGTGATTTAAGGATTTGGGGTCTAGGGATTAAGGGTTAAGGGATTAGGGGTTACTGTTTAAGGGATTAGGGGTTACAATTTAAGGGATGAAGGGTCAATTTATAATGGATTTGGGGCTTAGGGGTTAGGTATTTTAATGGTTAACTGATTAGGGATTATATATGGTCAAGGGATTAATGACATCCATCGACCCTACACATAATCATTGAGATAGTCCACGTCTCATTGTCATCATTCGTCATTTCTATATGTAGAATATTTGTTGAAACTGATCTCTTGAAATGCCATGGAACTTCTAATACACTCATCACAAATATTGTCTTCCACTAACCCCTCATAGTGAGCAATGAATGGGGCCAACGTTGAAATTTGTTTAGTTTGTTTCTGTATGCATCTAAATTTGACATGGTTAGACTAGACACATGCGATGACAATATGGGATGGTTTCAAGACTCAAGGATGTCTGATGTCCCCACATAATCTTTGAGATCGACCATGTTTTCATCAAAGTTCAAAATGAATGTCTCATTGTCATCATCCGTCATTTCCATCTGTAGAATATTTGTTGGGACTCTCTTGTAATGTCATGGAACTTCCAATTCACCCACCACAAATGTCATGCACCGACCCTACATAGTGAGTAGTGAATGGGACCAACATTGAAATTTCTTCAATATGTGCATGTATGCGTTGAAATTTAACATGGTCGTTAGACTAGACACTTGCCTTGACGGTATGGGAGGGTTTCAAGACTCAAGGATGTAATTTGTGCCCTCATAATATTTTATATCGTCCACATGTGCATCAACATTCATCATGCATGTCTCATTGTCATCATCCGTCATTCCATTCTATAGAATCGTTTTCGAAACTATCTTGAAATTTGACATGGAAATTCCAATACACCCATCACATATTTCTTCCACCGAACCCACACATTGAGAAATGAATGGGGCTAATGTTGAAATTTTTTCAATATATGCCCATATGCATCCAAATTTGACATGGTTAGGCTAGATAACTGCCTTGATGGTATGGGAGGGTTTCAAGACTTAAGGATGTTTGATGTCCTCACATAATATTTGAGATCATCCATGTTTGCATCAATGTTCAATATAATGGATGTCTCATTGTCATCATTTGTTATTTCCATCTATAGAATCTTTGTTGAAACTCTCTTGAAATGTCATGGAACTTCCAATACATCCATCACCATTTTCATCTGGCATCGACCTCACACAACGAGTAGTGAATGGGGGCAGTGTTGAGATTTATTCAAACTATGCATGTATGCATCAAAATTCGACATGGTTAGACTAGACACATGCCTTGATGGTATGGGAGGGTTTCCCATTTTTTGGTTCTAACTCATAGTCGGAACCCACATCTTATTCATAGGATTTTACCTCAGCCACCAATTACATCTTTGAGTGACAATCAACAATGTTATGTCAAGGCCTCTTATGGAAGTCGCACCACTTCCTGGTATCTTTCTTTGTCTTCTCATTGTCCTTCTTTGCTTGTGGATTGGACTGGTTGTCCTGAGGTTTCCCATATTTTCTCTATCATTTTTTCTGTGGGTTGGGGCTTCCCTTTCCCTGCTTCTTCCAAGAGGGGTTCCCAAACCCAAACTGTCGCAACTTTTGTTTCATCTTCTTCTCGATTTTGATCGAATATCAATAGGTCGCGCCCAAGGATGAGATATCCAAAAACTCCATTTTTGTCTGGATGTATCTATGCATACCATCATGGTACTTGAACACCATATATCACTCATAATATTTGATACCCATCTTGGTGCACAAGGTATGGAAGACATTAGTGAACTTTGGCACTGTTTGGTCTCTTTCCTATAGCAGTCTGGTCCATCTTGTATACAAGTCGTCATAACTTCCAACGGGGTAGTATTTTTCCTTAATAACATACTTGAAGTAACCCCAAGTGGGTGAAAATTCAAATAATTTGGATGGACATCTATTTCATTTTACTCACAAAAAGTATCCCACCAATCTTTGAGATGGGGGACATCCTTGAGTAGTGCAAACGTAATCATTTCTCTATCAGAAAAGTTGTGGACAAAAAAATACCCTTCTATAAGGGTTAACCATTTATATATGACATAAAAATCTATTTGAACTTAAAATATAGGAATATCAAAGTTGATTTGTACCTTGAATGGGGTATCTCTTTCTCTTAAGGTGGATGCATCACTTGTTGGTAGCCATCAAATGATTTGTGCAAATCTTTCCATCATATCATTCCTATGTCTCTCAAGGGCTTCCTCAAGAAACATTTTGAAAGGATATCCAATCTCGGCGTATTTATTTTCTCCCTCCATGTATAGTTTCTTTGGCGTGAAAGAGAAGTTGTCCTCAAGAGAAACAAGGTTGAGACCTAACTCTCTATACCTTGACCGCGTTAGGGACATGCATTAAAAAAATGACAAGGAGCAGATCTCTCTGATACCACTGATCCATATTTATGAGTGGAACAAAATAAAACCACATATTTATAATACTAACATAGAAAGAGTGAAAAATAACAACGATAAATTAAAACTTGGTTTCTATTAAATTAGAAGTATATTGTAAAATTTAGACTGAAAACAAGCTTGCTAGAATGGTGGCAACTTATCTTTGAGAAGAGATGTGACGACTATGCTCATTCACAAGAAGATGAGTAAAATGAGGATATCAATGAATTTTCAAAATAAATATGAATTCCAAAACCCTATACATCCAAAAACCTAACGCTAGGAGATGAAGCGCCAAAAGTAATGTGGGCCTGGTTGGGGTAAGTTAGTACATCAACTTCCCGGGGTCGTAACTTTTTCATATGATCTTAGTTTAGGGTGAACAAGAGCTCATTGGAAAGGTATTGAAGAGGATATTCATTTAAGGGGCTCAATCAAAGTATATTTTTAAATTTGAGGTGTCTGATCAAGAAAAAGAGTCGTTTAGGCCTTCAAAATGGCCCTAAAAGTTCAGAAACTGAAAAAAATGCTAAAAATAGTAAGTTTCCAAAAAACTCTTTTGAACCAGTTGGATAAGGTGGGTGGCCATCAAGATCCTTATGGATCAATCCTCCCCTATTAGGAATAAATGGTCTCCATTGTTTTGAGTGCCCCCATCATATGAGGAAATTTCTATTGAATTTGGCCTCGAGTGAGCCACTCACCTTAGTGCAGGAGATGCCCTACTTTGACAATCCAATAAATATGGATCCTTTGTTGGAGAGTGCCCTTGAACTATGTGTCCATGATGAGATCATTGTATTCATGTTCCATGTAGTCGGGGTTTATCTTTGTTTGTGTCAATTGTTCTACTATCTCCGAGATGGCCAATAATAGCGGAAAATAAGGCTGAAGTAGGTCCACATTGAATACTAGGTGCAATCCAAAGAATGGAGGAGGGTTGAGATAAAATAAATTGTCACCCACATCCTTGGTGATGGTGTAGGGTCCATAATGGAGTGGATGAAGACTTCAATGAGGCCTTGTAAGGCATTCCTTCTCCAAGTGAAACCAAACTTTGTCTCCCACCTAAAACTAGTGTGGCATCTGATATTGATCATGGTGTTTCTTGTACTTGGCACTGGAGTTTTGTAAAA
Source organism: Picea abies (assembly GCA_900067695.1). NCBI lineage: Eukaryota > Viridiplantae > Streptophyta > Pinopsida > Pinales > Pinaceae > Picea > Picea abies. The sequence goes on from CBVK0102216202.1 coordinate 12,555, forward strand.
TATCTTGAACCTATTGGAGAATGTGTTGGATTTTCTCAATGAAACAGGTGTCTTTGTAAGCTCCAATTGGAGCATGTGATGAGTCTTCCTGTGTGGCCGCAAGGGGAAGTGCAACATCTATGGGACCCAATGGTTGAAATCCCAACACCACCTGAAAGGGACTGTGTCCAGTTGACCTATGTATGGATCTGTTGTAGTTGTGTTGAACATAGGGAAGAATATCATCCTAGGTGCGAGGGTGTTGGAAATTGTACATGTGCAGGATGTGCACGATCATCTGGTTGATGACCTCGGTTTGGCCATCCATATGGGGGTGGAAGGTAGTGGAATTTGTGAGCTTGGTGTCCAACGGTGACCAGAGGCTTGACCAAAATGTGTTGAGGAACCAACTATCCCAATACAACATAATGGTTGGTGGGATCTGAAAGTGTACTCACAATTCAAAGAAGATCTTGGTAGTGGCCTCTTCTATGATTCTCTTCTTGCATTTAACCATAATCTCCATCTTGGAAAAGCGATCAACAACCACAAAAATATAGTCATTTCCCATCTTGGTGGATGGAAGGCCCGACATGTAGTCCATCGAGATGGATTCTCAGGGCCCTTTAGGAGTAGGAAGAGGAGTGTACATTCCTTTCTTCTTAATGGATGGTTTGGAAATAGTGTAGGAAGTGGACGACTAGATATACTTGTTGACATCATGTCAAAGTTTTGACAAGTAGAAATATCATGGTAACACTACCATTGTCTTTTCCACTCTAAAATGTCCTTCCACCTGACTATAGTGGGATTCCCAAATAATCTTCACTCACTCTCTTGATGGAACACATACATGGCCTAGATGGAACAACAACCGGTCCTGAAGATGGAAATTGGTGACAAATGTGTTTGTGCCCAATATCTAGTAAGTGTTGGTGAAGTCAAAATTTTTCTCATATAGATGGGGCCATTAAGAGGTCTCATCGCCACAAGAATCGAGAATTGTGATGAGTGTCACAATTGGAGGTTAGTTGAGGCAATCAATGACTCAGTTGGTACTTCCTATTTTATACTTGATGTTGAGGTGGAACTGCTGCAAATATGTGGACCACTTGTGATGGTAGTCATTCTGCAATTTTCCTTGTTTATGCATGAACTGAAGTGGCATATGATCAGTGTGGATGAATGTCTCCTCCCTAAGAATGTAATTCCTCCACTGGTGGAAATATTTCACAATGGAGTAAATGTCTTTATCATAATTAGGGTACTTGCGGATGACATTTGGTTGTGTCTCACTATGATAGGCCACAAGGTGGTCATGTTGAGTGATGATTGTGCCCACAAAATAGTCTAAAGCATCTTTCTTGATCTCAAAGGGTTGTTGCAGGTCAGTTAATGAAATCACTAGGGAAAAGCACAAGTGCTACTTTATATTATCGAATGTTTTTTTTTTGTGACATGCCCCACACAAATTTTTCCTTACCACCACCTCTAGTTATTTGGTTGAGGGCCCATGCAATATGGGAGAATCTCAACAAAAACCTTCGTTAGAAATTGGCAAGGCCTAAGAATCTTTGCAGCTCAGTGAGCGTGGTTGGTGCTGGCCAATCATAAATGAATTGAATCTTGGCTTGATCAACATGCAGACCATGCACATAAACAATGTAGCCAAGGTACTGGACCCTGTCCATGTCGAAGGAGCATTTTTCCAAGTTGCCATATGGCTTGTGATGCCGCATAGTGTGTAGAACCTGCTGAATACACTGCAAGTGTTCTTCCCATTTTTTTTTTTAAATGAGGATGTCAACCAGATACACCACCACAAAAGAATTAGTGAAAGGCTGCAAGATATTGACTATCATCCTCATGAAATTTGCTGGGGAATTTGTCAAACCAAAGCACATGACCAACCATTAAAAAATACCTTCTTTTTACTTGAAGGAGGTTTTCCATACATCTTTTGGTTTTATTATGACCTAATGGTATCCAAACTTTAGATCCATATTACTGAATTAATTGGCCCCCTTGAGTTGATCAAGGAGATCATCAATTTGGGGAGTCAGGTACTAGTTCCTGACTTTGATTTTATTTAGGGCCCGATAATCTATGTAGAGTCGCCAAGTCCGATATTTCTTCTACACCCACACGATTGGGCTTCCATAGAGTTATGGGTTGGGTCGAATGTGCCCCTTGTGGAGTAGTTCCTGGATATGACACATGATATCCTCATTTTATAGAAGAGAGAGATGATAGATTGGTCCATTGGCTAGCAGTGCATCAGGGGTCAAACCAATGGGATGCTTGACCCAACAATGTAGAGGTACCCCAATCGGTGATGAGAATATGTCTTTGTATTCTTCCACGATTTTAACCACCTGCTTCTAATACATGGAGAGGTTGGTCATGGAGGCCATGGATGTTGTTGCAACCTTTATCTCACTATGAGAGTGATTCACGAAGAAGAAAACTTCTTGTTCTGAGAAATGACCTTCCTACATTACTTGGCAGAGATAAAGGAAATATCACTAGGTGGGACTATCTTGGGTATCCTATACAATTTCTTATTCAAAGTAATAATAAAATTGCAAGGCCTAGACTCATATACAACATGATGTTTCCATAAATAAGGTTGTCTTGAAATAACATCACAAACTTCAAAGGGGAGGAACATGACACAATACCTCATCTTTGAATGGATTGATGCCATACGACAAGTGAAACTATTTGTTGACATGAAGATCACTTCCTTTGATGGATCCATCTGAGGGTGTAGGGTTGAGGGTGTGACATTGTCGGTAGGGATAGATGCTTGATGACCTATGATGATATGAGTTTCTTCTTGATACCTCTATCAATGATGAAGTGCAGTGGAGTTCTTTTTACCCACATCTATGAATGAAAGAGGCACTCACTTTCCTCTATCTCATCAAGTTCATCGGGCTTGATCTTGGTGGTAGAAACAGTTCCATTGGGTTCCACGTCAATGATCCATCTCCCCATTCATGGTTCTCACTCACAGTCAGAACTTGCATCTGATTCAAAGGATTTTACCTCGGTCACCAATGACTGCTTTGAGCATAAATTGACAATGTTATGACAAGGGCTCTTATGGAAGTCACACCACTTCTCGGTATCTTTGTTCATATTCCCATTGTCCTTATTTGCTTTTAGCTTGTACTAGTTATCCTGAGGTTTCCCATATTTTCTCTATCCTTTGTTTTTCTAGTGGGGGCTTCCCTTTCCCTGCTTCTACTATGAGGGGTTCCCAGATCCAAACTATCGTAGCTTTTGTTTCATCTTATGCTCAATTTAAATGACATATCGATAGGCCACTCCCAAAGATGAGATAAAAAAAAAATCCATTTCCATCTGGATGTATCTATGCATATCATCACGGTACTTGAGCATTAGATGTCGCTCATAATATTTGATACCCAACTTGGTGCACAATGTATGGAAGACATTAGTGAAATATAGCAGTGTTTGGTCTCTTTTCTACTGCAATGTGGTCCATCTTGTATACAAGTTGTCATAACTTCCAAGATGGTAGTATTATTCCTTAATAACATCCCCGAAGGAACCCCAACTGGGTAAAACTACAAATAATGTGGATTTCTATATTTCCTTTTTCGCACAGAAATTATCCTACCAATATTTGACATGGGGGACGACCTTGAGGAGCACAAACGTAATCTTTTCTCTATCGTAAAAGTTGTGGAAAAAAATACCCTTCTATAAGGTTTAACCATTTATGTATGACATTGGAATCTATTTTAACTTCAAATATAGGAACATCAAAGAGGGTGGTGCTTCCACTTGAGGTGGATGCGTCTCTTGTCAGTAACCATCAAAGGATTTGTGCAAATTTGTCCATCATCTCATTCCTTTGTCGCTCAAGGTCTTCCTTGAGAAATATTTTGAAAGGATATATTGTCTCATCATATTTATTTTCTCCTACCATGGATGATTTCTTGGGTGTGCGAGATAAGTTTCCCTCAAGAGAAACAAGCTCGAGACCCAACTCTCTATACCTTGACTGCATCAGGAACATGCATTAAAAAAAACAACGAGAAAAACTATCTGATACCACTAATCCTGATTTATGAGCAGAATGAAATTAAATCACGGATTTATAATATTAACAGAGAGACACAATGAAAAATAATAGAGATATAGTAAAACTTGGTTTCTATTAAACAAAAAATATGTTGAAAATTGTAAAATGTAGACTGAAAACAAGCTTGCTAGAATGGTGACAACTTATCTCTGATAAGAGATGTGATGGCTACGCTCATTCGAAAGAAGATGAGTAAAATGAGGCTATAAAGGAATTTTTACAATAAACATGAATTCCAAAACCCTAGACATCCAAAAACCTAACCCTAGGAGATGAAGCACCAAAAGTCATGTGGGCCCCATTGGGGTAAGTTAGTACATCAACTTCCCAAGGTCATAACATTTCCATACAATCTTCGTTTAGGGCCAAAGATAGATCATTGGAAAGGTATTGAAGAGGAGATTCATTTAGGGGGATAAATTAGAGCCTTTCATTATATTTGAGGTGTTTGATCATGAAAAATCATTGTTTAAGCCCTCAAAATAGCCCCATAACTTCAGGAACTGAAAAGATGCTAAAAATAGTAAGTTGACAAAAAACATTTTAAGCTGGTTGGACAATGTGGGTGGCCACTGAGATCATATTGGATCAATCCTCCCCCCTTAGGAAGAAATGGTCTCCATTTCATTGAGTTCCACCATCAAATGAGGAAATATTTGTTGTTTTTGGCCTAGGGTGAGCTACCTGCCTTGGTGCAGGAGCTGCCCTACTTTGACAACTCGATAAAGATGGATCCTTTACTGGAGAGTGCCCTTAACCTGTGTGTCCATGATCAGATCATTGGATTCCTTTTCCATGTAGTCAGGGTTTATCTTTGTTGGTTTCAATTGTTCTTCTATCTCTGTAGTGTCCAATAATGGTGGAAAATAGGGCCGAAGGAGGTCCACATTGAATACTAGGTGAAATCCAAGGAGTGGGGGAATGTTGAGCTCAAACTAATTGTCACCCACAAAATTAGTGATGGTGTAGGGTCGATAACAAAGTGGAAAAAACTTATTATGAGGCCCTATAAGGTGTTCCTTCTGCAAGTGCAACCAAACTTTGTATCTCACCTGAAACTGGTGTGGAAACCGTTGTTGATCATGGCATTGATTTTACTTGGTATTGGGATTCTAAAAAATATCCTAAACCTGTTGGTAGATGTGCTGAATCTGATCAATGAAATTAGTGGATTTTTCATCTCCAGTTGGATCATCCGATGAGTCTGCTTGGGTGGCCGTAAGGGGTAGTGAAACATCCATGGGACCCAATGGTTGAAATCCTAACCCCACCTGAAAGGGGATATAGTTGAGATATGTATGGATATGTGGTAGCTATGATGAACATGGGGAAGAATATCATCCCAGGTGCGGGGGTGATTGGAATTATAAATTCACATGATGTGCACAATCATTTGGTTGATGACCTTGATTTGGCCATCTATCTGGTGGTGGAAGGAAGTGGACTTGTTCAACTTGGTATCCAACAGTGATAAGAGGCTTGACCAAAATGTGCTAAGGAACATGTTATCCTGATATAGGATAATCATTTTTGGGATCCCAAAGTTTACCCACACTTGTTCAAAGAAGATATTTCTAGTGTCCTCTGTTGTGATTCTCTTCTTGTAGGCAGCCGGAATCACCATTTTAGAAAAGAGATCAAAAACCAAAAAACCACAATCATTTCCCCACTTGGTGGATGGAAGGCCTGGAATGTAGTCCATTAAGATGGATTCCCAAGGCCTGTCAGGAGTAGGTAGAGGAGTGTAAAGGGATTGTTTCTTAATGATAAGTTTGGAAATAATGCAACCAGTGTAGGACCAAATATACTTGCTGACATCCTGTCGGCGTTTTGTCCAGTAGAAATGTCACTGCACCACTTCCACTATATTTCCCACTCTTAAGTGTCTTGCCAGTCGATTGTAGTGGGATTCCCAAATCATATTTTCTTACTCACTTGATGGAACACATAGATGGCCTAGATGGCACAACAACCCATCCTAAAGATGGAAATTGGTGATAGTTGTGTTTGTGCCCAACATCTAGTAGGTGTTGGTGAAGTTTGTGTTGGTCCTGAGATTAAACTTAAGGCTCAAAGTATAATGTCAGGCATCATGAAAGTTTTTTAAGAGTGTGTTTTAAAATTCTTTTCCTACCTCAATTATGTGAGAAAAATTCCTTAATGAAATTAACCTCGTAGCATCACAGAGGCCGTATTTTGTATTTGAGTCAAAATCGAAGTAATAAATGAAGTGAAGGAAAATAAAAAAAATGTGAAACAAATCAGGGCATCAATTACAGAAGAGTCATGCCTTGTTGCAGTAGAAGAAAGTATATTAATATAACCTTGAATAAAAAACTAAAATACAGTCATCCATGCAACAAGCAGGTCTTGTATTACTCACAATAAATACAAAGGAAAAACTACTTACTCAATAAATTACTGATACAATAAGATTTTAGTAGTTGTAGTACTAAATTGGAATCAACATTTGTTTAGGAATACATAAAGAGAATGAGAAATGAAAGACAAAGAGACACATAACCCATATTTGAACAAAACTTGGAATCTCTATCTACACTTGTATTAATACTCTAAAAGGAGAGTCTTCTCTGTTACAATTGACAAGAAGAAAACTCAAATACATCTTTGATTTATGTATTTATACAAAATGGTGTCAACCCAAAACAGTTGGAATTCTCATTAAAGTACTAAATATTACAATATACAAAACTGAAAGGTTCCATTTACATCTCCTCTATCTCTTTGCATGCATGTAGGGACGTTTCTTTTTCATATCCTCCAGCTTGGAAACAAATGGAATATGATTATGAACCATGTGAATATTATGTTTAGATTGTCTCATTTATTTCTAGATGTGTTGACCTTCCCGTGTTGATGCACTGGATGCACCGACTTACTAACTTCACTACTAACCCGGAAGGTTCTGTTGTTTCATTTTCCTAAAAAATGTAAAGCTTCTTTTCTATATGAGGAAACTTAGCCTGTATTTTCTTTGCTTCCAAAGATGTAGACTGTAGTTGTAAACTAAGATTTAATATCCATTTGTTAATCTAGATAACGTCGATTTGTTTCAATTGTTGGATGGTCATCCGATCTTCTTCCATGGTTGTCTTACCATTATGTTGATTTTTTGCTATGTCAATTTGCCCCAGGTCCTCAGAGATAATGTCTCTTTCAATGTCTATTAACCCTTTGTCGAGTGAAGACAATGCTTCTTCACAAGATTTATTTACTTCCCTGGCTAATCTTTTGCTTTCAACTAGATTTGTCTAACATGCCTTTAGGATTATATCGCCTCGAGTTCACTCGGAAAGAGACAATCGAGGGACCTCTTCTACTTCATATTTTTCTTCTATTAAAATGGCCTCCTGGAACTTAGCCCGAGATGCAGTGGCTTCTCTCTCCTTAATGTAAATATTATTTAGAGAAAGGTCTACCACCCAATAACATATTTGAACAACTTCCACTTTCGTAAAAAGATCTTGATGGGATAATTCCATCTTTTCATGTACCTCCAATGCTTGATCTTGGAAAGCTTCCATATCCACTACTATAACTTCAGTTAAATCTATTTTGGTCTGCAGTTGTTTGATCAACTCTCCCTACTGAATGACCATTTCTCTATTGGCCTGTGAATTTTTATGCAGTTCATCAAGGCTATTTTTGAGCTGTTGAATCTGTTTTTTGTCACTGGCTTTGACCTATTCAAAATCCTTATTCATCTTTGTTCTTACCTCTTGTTCCATGGTTTTCATCTAGCTTGGTAACTTCCTTACAAACTGATCTCTCTGTTTCAGTTGCTCTGCTAGATTTTCTACTGAGTATTGATTTTTCATGGAAAAGGCACCCAATGAGCCTGTCATTTCCCTAACAAAATCTGTACCATCCAGACTTTTTCCATCATACAACATCCTCTGCCTTTTTATTTTTGCACCATCCTTTTGATGTGTTTCCCTTTTAACTATAGCCCTCCTCTTTTTGTTGAAAAATAAGTCGAAAGGAGGAATTTCTTCAATTGAAATCAGAGTAGGGTCCTCTATAAATATGACTTAAGTATTTGGATTCCTCTGACTTGACTATAAAGGTGTTAAAGACATAATAGGGCTACCTATTTCGGTGGACTGTTGTTTCCTTGTTGCAATGGTAGCTAGTTTTTTTGGTGTGGACTATGATGTATCTTGTCACTTTTTTATCAAAGCTTCAAATTGAGCTTTTGTGTGATCTCTTGGTGGATTCAACAATGCATTATCCCCCTTCTGAGTTAAAACTTTGGTTTTCTTTGGATTCCCTTGAACACTCTGTTCGTTGGAACCTCCTGTTTATAAACCTCGAGTTGCAAGTTATTGTGTAGATGGATGTTGGAGGCAGGCCAAAATAGAAAGAATGATGAGGCAGGCCAAAGTGGGAAAGCAAGGCGATCGTGGGAAAGAAAGCATGCACAAGGAAAGTGACAACTAGAAGGAAGCACAACATGCATGCATGCAAGGAAGACATAACGACGGTAGGGTTAGGGTTTTTGTTAAGCCCTAATATTGGATCATTACCCCTTAATTGGGACATATTAGATTAGTAATACTATTTTATTTATGTTGGCTTTAGGCCATTAGTTGTAATTTAGATTAGTAATGTTATTTTAGTTATGTCAGCTTTAGGCCATTATTTGTAATTATACCTCCTAGTCTCCTATATATACCAAGGAGAC
>CBVK0102216206.1:0-21438 GCA_900067695.1 Picea abies
AACTTATAAAAGGAGAGGAGTTCTCATGGAGAAAGTTAGCTTGAGCTTGGATTAGCTTTGTTGGTTCTTGAGCTTTGAGATTTGATTTGTCAAGATAGATTGTGAATATCATCAGATCTATGCTCTCAAAATTCTTGGAGTCAAAGTGTGTGGGAAACAAAGGACAGTTGGAAGGGACCTTACGAAATCAAGGCTATGGTTGTAATCTCTCTTTCATATTTAATATGATACAGTAATATGATTCTTTCCTATAAAGCTTGTTGTGTTTTATTGTATGATTCCTTGATCACACACATAGGTTTTTATTGAGTTTATGCTATTGCTATCACTTTTGTTGGTTTGTGTTGTCTTGGTCTTGACCTCACGAGAGCATCAGAGAAAAGCAGGAGCAACAAAGACCCTAGGAAGCGATACTAAGGTATGTTACTTGTTCCTTCCTACTAGTAAATTCAATATCTAAAACTTAAGGAAAGTGTCATGTTCTGGGGTGTTTTGTTCTAGATCCAGGTGGATCTAGGGAGATTGGTTAGTGTCCGCACCTACGGATTTATTAAATAACACCTGTACAGTCTTCTTTGTTGTCTGAAAACCAGAATGGTGGCATAAGACATATCTAGCTGCAGGGTTCCTCTCAATTTGTCTCCCCAAGACCTTGACAACAACATACTGTACTTGGGGGGAATATCTGCAACAAAAATATCCATCACCATACTTTTCGCTGGGATTTGAGCCAAGGTGATGCATAAGTCTTTAATCAGGCCTATACATTTGACTTTGTTGGACTCGAAAGAATGCAAATCTTTGTAGGGTCTGGTGACCTCGAGTCCCAACTTTTCCATCACGGCTTTGGGCATTAGGTTGTGAGAGGCACTTAAATCCAGCATAGCATTGTGTAATATCAGATCATGGATGTTTAGGCTGATGTAAAAAGGAGCCACGACACCATTATCAGTTTGACCTTCAACTTCAGGACCAAACAGGAGCTGAGCTTGATCATCAGCGAGGTTTACTTTGTTTGAGTGATGTGTGGATCCAACATTCAAAGATTTAGTACCTATCTCGGGTACGATGCTTAAAGCTTTAATCACATGAGACCTGTAAGCATTCTTGTTCATCATCTCGGAGAGGGGGATGGGAATCTTCAATTTAGCTAGTTCCCCTTTAAGGCTGAAAGGAGAGGCAGCTTTGCTTAAGGTCTGTAATTATGGTTTATCGGTAGGGGCTCTGTGGCCAGGTGCACTTGTTTGAATGGTTGATGAAACTTCAATCTGACTTTCTCTTTTAAAAATTTCTGGAGTTTTTTGTGCAAGAGATTCAACATTATTTCTCCCAGGGACTTTCTTGGGAGGGTTTTATGAGGCTTTCCTGGTTTCAGCGGAATTCTTCGAAGAGTTCTCTTTTGCCTTCTTGCTCCTCAGGTTATACTACCTGTGAACCTCCATTATAGTTTTCTCAAAGGCATGTTGTTCTATTTTCTCAGCTTCCTCATTTACCTCTGTTTGTGAAAGGAGAAACATCTCGTGCTCTTCCTGGGTGAGGAAAATGGATTCACGGTCATGATCATGATCTCCCATCAGGTTTATATGTGTTTCATCAAAATCCTCGATTACTTCCTCCCCATCATCGGCATAATTCTCCTGGAGAGGTGGTCTAATCTGTTGATCAGGCCCCCTCTGTTCTCTTTGATCTTTATGATCTCTCTACCTGATCGTAGTGGATTTCTTTTGAAGTTTGGGTTTCTAATTTGAGGGGCAACTTGGTTCTCCCTAGGTGGGTTTTTGTCAGTTATAGTGAGTCTCTCCATCATTTTCTCCATAGCTCTGGCGAGAGAATCTAATTTGGCATCTAATGAGGAAGTACAAGGTTCTTCTTTGATGGTGACCCTCTTCTCTATTCTCTACCTAGCCCTTCTGTCCAAAATATTTTCTTCCACACTGACGTCACTTCTCTACATGTCTTCGAGAGTTGTTGTGTTTCTTTCCCTTAACTAATATGAAATGTCTGCGTCAAATCCATCGGGGAATTTTATTAATGCCAAACCTTGTGGTGGTTTGATATCAGTTGGGATTGCATTGTATAGATTTTTGAAACGAGTGCAATAATCCTACACTGTCTCTCCTTGGTTCTGTCTGATGTTCTCATACTCTGACATGATCTGGGGAGGATTTTTCTTTACCTCCCACCTGTCAAGGAAAGTTCGATGAAAAACAACAATGTCAGTTATTGTAGCAGCACGTAATGTTTTGAACCACTTTTGAACCACTTTTTGACTTCTCTATTCAGACTCTGTGCGAATAATCTCATCTGCACATCAACTTCATCTACTTCCTGCAAATCAAAAAAATCGTTCATTTTTTCAACATGTTGTTGTGCATTCAGGGGACCAGTCCTATCAACTTGAGGGAGTCTGGTTTGATAATCTTGAGGCATGTCATGTAAAGGAGAAACCAACACCAATGGAGAATATCTTACTGCCATGATTGGTGGAGGAGGCTGAACAACAACCTGTGTGATAGGAGAGGTAGTGACTGAATTTGTAGAAGATGAAGGAATGGGAGGAATGGAGTGACCTGGTTTAGGTTTAACAGAAACTGCAACAATCGTTAAAATAGGAAGTTTGACAGACTGTTGAAGGTGGAGTTTGTCTAAGGCTTGATCAAGATTCACAACTAGATCTTCAAGCTTATTAGACTCGGGGCGAAAATGTTGATAAGCTTCAACTCTGGGAGAGATTATTTCAGGGTCCTGGGTTAAAAGATGGTTTGATCTAAGACCGTTTCACTGACAAAACTGTCAGATTTTGTCCTGAAAAGGCTTTGTTGAAAAGATACATCAAACTCAAGATCTTGAAGAGCAACTAACTTCTCTAGGAGAGAAGGGGACCTTAGAAGTGGGTTGTGACTCTTGGAAACCTCTGCAGTGTTTTTCTTCCTAAGTAATTTTTCGGGATTGTTTGTTGCTATTGCAGGTTCTGGGTCAGGATGATATCTAGTAAAAACTCTTTTAGGAGCTAGAACTTTAGATTTTATTTTTCTTTTATAAATTTTTAATTAATATATACAAACTTTAACAACCTCTTAACATTATCTCTAGATAAATATAGGGTCTTTGATTAGTTCAGAAATAAATTTTTCTTTGTCTAGGGGAAAGAAATCAAGGGGTGGAAAGTTTGTTCAGTTCTTCCCCAATGGAGTCGCCATTTATGTTATCACTCTATAAATTCCTAGAGGTTGTTGTAAGGTAGAAGAAATTTACTGGAGGTAACCTTATCCAACCACTTTGAAACTGGGAGCTAGCCCTACCAGTTTGAGAGAGGGATCTCTCTGTAAGATTTAACTTTGTTTTAAATTTAGATATTAGGCTAGTTAAATTATGCAGGACCGAGTGTTGTTTGTTTTTATAAAATTGTTGAAAGGTTTTACGCATCCATTGGGATATTGGGTTTGTTTTATAAAAGTTGAGATTGAAGAACAGATATAAAAATTCCTTTCACAGGGTAGGATAATGCAACTATTGGATTCTTTAGTAATAACGTGATGGTTAGTAGAAAAAGGCGAGATTGATTAATTATAACCAAGAAGCATTTAAGAATTTCTTGACTACAATATAAGAAGAAAAACACTTAGATATTTGAAAGCTAGTAACAAAGTACACAAAGGTAAATTCTACAACTTTAACTCATTTTAAATGATCAAACTAGAAAACAAGATGATAACTAGGAGAGATGTTGATGGGCGAAATTGAACGCTCGCCAACTGGAAGAGTGGATCTGGTCTGGGGTTGTCTAAATAACCCAAGCCATTTGGGATAACCCATCCTGATGGGTTTAGCAGCTCCGTTATCCGATCTAAGTCCTAAGAAAACAAAAGAAAACTACTCTAAACTAACTAATCTAAATAAAAACAACAATTAACAAAACTATTAATATATACAATTTACTAACTAATACTACACAACTATAATTCTATAAAACCAAATGTTCGATTACTAACAGAGTCAATTTTAATTACAAATGTACAATATTTACAAATTACAGATTTAAATTAAAACCTGCAAAAATTGTTGGAAGTATGTCCTAAGACAGCGAAACTGTTTTTTATTTTTATAGTTTTATGAGAAAGAAATAGAATAAAAACTAACTATCTAAACTAAGCAATTAAAATACTAACTCTAACTACAAATCTAAACTATGCATATATCTGTCTAAACTACTTAAACTATACTAACAAATTAACTATCAAATAACAAATAACACACTAACCTGAAGAAACGCTCCAGGTTTGTCCTATACACAATGATTATCTTAGCTAATCGGAGGGAGAAAACCCGCACTAGATTCTCCATGAGCTTCTCGTAAACATAAAGCTGCAGTGCTCTTCAAATACAGATAACAGGACAAACAAGACATAAAAAATTTACAACAATCTTATAATTTACAAATCTTCACATTAAGATAAATCCTTATGCAAAAACTTGTACATAATAATTCAATTAATGATAAGATAAACCTGTATTCATTAAACTGAACTAGAGTAATTGTTGTGTTTTTTTTTAAATAACGAAAGAGATCAGATATGGATATCACATTAATCAAGTCACATCAACCTGCAATAGATTGTGATAGCTAAAGTAGTCTATAATCAACTGCAAACTGATACGAATAAAACTTGAAACAAAAGTTTGATATATTGAAAGCGAAAGCTATTACAAAACATCAACTTTCATCTCAATTTGTATTATAAATCCATAGTCTGGTTCTCTCCACAATGAGGATCATCATCATTACAAAAAACAACAAGTATTTAAAGATCTCCCACAGGGTAAAACATCCCTGTGGGAATTATCAAAACAGTTTATAGGAAATATGGAGATAATCTCCCAAGTCTGACTAAACTAACAACCTAAAATAAAAACATATCCAAAGTATCTCCCAAACTGCTAGAACATGCCCAATTGATCATGGTAATTCATATGTACCCGAACAAGGACAGGAATAGACAATATTAGAGGATATTTTATTAATAAAATTGACAAAAATCTAATTTCTAAGACTAGCTACAAAATCTTGCGATTCTATAGCTGGTCTAAATTGAACACAGAATCATTTCAAAATCAATTCGAATCTTAAAAAATATATTCAAACTATTGAAAAATGTTTGATTGCTAAAAGCATCATTCAAATCGACACTTGTATGCAAATTGAACAAACTAAATCGTATTCAACCAAATGATAACATAGATGGATGTACTCTGTTTAATTCGTTATCACAGATTCGGGTAAACAAAATCTCTCATATAATTCGACAATAATGAAATTATTTTCATGAACCAATTGAAATCGACACAAATAGTTGCTTCATCCATCAACAAAATTATTGTTGAATCCAAACGAAATCAACAGGATCATTTTTCAAATTGATATAACTGTATTAACATATACAAATGATCATGCTATTTGCAAACCAAATGAAAACTTGTATGTAAATTGAAACAAATGAAATCGCAAATGAATCAATCAGTTGATAACATGATATGTGGGATTTGTCAAATGTTTGTTATTGCCAATTGGGAGCAGACATAATCGATTGACAGTCAACGAAATCATTACTTGAATCAATTTCAAAATGAAATATTAGCCGAGTTTTTTATATATGAATTCTACAGAGACGAAATATGTCGATCTGAGCTTAACAAAATCATTTTTGAAAATCAAAACCAATAGAGCAACATCAAATCTATTTTCGATATCAATCAAACTCATACAGACAATCGTGCTAACTCAAGACATGCAACAATCAAATCAAAATGAATCGAAAAATTTTGGGTTTGACATAATTGTTATGAATCAACACAGTTCCACGATTTTGGCGAATAGATATTTTGCACAGGTCGAATGTAATCCAAATCCAAACAAGAATGTTGATTCAATACAAAACAGAGTCATTTTTCTAATTTAATAGACTACATTTTATTTATCAAACCAATCCCTAATAATGATACATTACACTCATAAAAGATCATACCAATTCAATCCTACGAAATCGTTTCAAAATCAAATCATAAGAACTAAATTAGAGCCGATGAAATCCAACCACAACAAAATCATATTAAATCAAAACATAATTGTGTTCTAATTTTAGCATCAAAATCTCCTGTACAGGTCAGATGCAAACAAAATCCAAGCGAAAGAAAACCCCATTGATTTGGTTAATTCAAACCAATATAATTATTCAAAACAAATAAAACCCAGTGAAAACCAATCAATTGCTAAACTGGGCACGACTTAATCGCATAACCAAATCATAACCACATTTGACTTTAGTAAAATGAATCTACTGCACAGGATCCATAACATAACCGTTTTTTATAATCAAACTATGACAGAGTCATTTCGAATAATGAATAGAGCTAATTGGAAACCAAAACCCAATTCATTATATTAATCCTAGCAATTCATAAAACGAAATTGATATTGAAATTCATACCTGTATAATCAGAAAACAACTCGGTCATGATAATTTGGAATTGACGAAGGCTATTTCCAATTCGACATTCCTAAAGATGATCGAACCAGTGGTTTTCTGTTTCTTGTCATTAGCTTGAAACTTGTCCCTTTCTCTCGACAGTACTGTAACTTGGTTTTCCAATGATTTGATCTTTGAATGTAACAAGGGAACGTCGGTATAGTAGCGCTCTAGCCACACATTTCATTGGATACATGATGTCTGTTCGGGCTTTGAAATTGTAGGTGAGGGTTTGTTTAAATCACCGAGGGTTTCATTATGTAGCTTGATTCCTGGGTAGTTAGGATTGTTCTTTAGGCATGGGGGAAAATTAGATACATAGTCATAGGGTTGCTCGGAGCATAAGCCATGGGAATAAGGGTTCTCTCCATCTAGGAAGCGCTCGATATCGGAGTCCGAGTCCTCGCTCAGAACTATGGGCTTTTGGTCGATGTTTGGCTTAGGTTTATTCCGGGAAAGTCTCAATATCAATCGATCATTCTTCTTACCCTTTCTTTCGACAGTAGGATTACCCTTAACTTTCTTACTCACAGACTTCTTAAGAGCCTGAGTCTTGTCTGTTATGATGTCGGGTAGGTCGATGTCAGGGCAAGCTGAGGGTTTGGCAGGGGGAAGAAGGACATGGAAAGGCATAGGTGGCCCAACCATAGTCTCACTGACCACAGACTTGTTGATTTGGATAGACTCTGAATCAACAAAGCCATTTCGAGATAGAAAGGCTTGCCAATTATCGCCATGAAGGTTTAAATGGTGGACGACGATGAGTCTAATAAAGCCATGGTGAAACAAGCTGCTATCAGCCTTCTTTCATTTGAACCTCTTAGCCATTTTGTAAATACTAAGTAAGAAGTAAAATGGCATGTTCAATGGATAGTCCATGAAATTCATCAACAATCGAAGGTGATAAAGAAAAACCAATCCATACCGACCTTCATAGGTCACAAATTGTTTAACCATTATCAAAAGATCGTGCCACCTGGGTTTAAGTGTGGAAATAGGCATACCTTTGTCACAGGATGTAACCTTTCATGATATGAATAGCAAAGGCCACGACACTTCGTCAACTTTGGAGTTTTTAAACCATCACTGGCCTATGACTGCCAATCCTGTAGCAGAGCTTATGAATTCTTCATTGAGTTCAAGCTGAATGTCACCTACTTTAGCCCTACACCCATCAAAGGTGAGGGGGAATTATTGTGCAACCGTAAGGTTGAATCCCTCGAACCTATGTATAAACGTGAGCCAACCACTGTCCTCTAAATCCTTACGGGCATCGTCGAATAGTAATAGAGCTTGACTATCGTTTGGCTCTATTTGCACCACTGTTTCCATAGAGAGGAGCACACGGTGAGCGATGTGAATGGGCCAGGGTTTGAACACAGCCTACACAGGGGCAGAATGCTCATAGGCTTACCTGAAACTAGCAAAGGTGAAACATGGATGGGGGAAGACATTAATGACATATCGTGCGAAGGTGGTGGAGCTAGTTCATTACATGCAAAACAATCATATCTACAGTACAACCACTGATGCAAATAGCTATTCAACCCACTATTGTATAGTTTAACAATTATGCCATTCAATCAACCAATGAAAGAAATGGTAAGTGGATTGAACATTCACGCGAGAAATAGTTATAGTTTTAAAACCAAAGCAATAAATCAAAATCACACCAAGGGTTTAATTTATGTGAACTATGTGTGGTATGAAACGATTTATACCAAGGGTCTTGCCACAACACAAATGTGTTTTTATGAAACCAAGGTGCCAAGTGAATCGATCGAAGAACATATAAATCCAATCACCAATGCATCACAAATTCAATCACTTATAAAACAAAATTATATAATCAATCAAAGAATTCCAAATGAGTACAGACCAAGGGGTCTTGCCAATTGTATAATCAAGAGTAAATTAGAGGCGCAACGACCATAAAGAGTGATCATAGAAATCTAGTGATGATTTTAATGTGACTTCGAAATCAAAGTTTTCACGCTTGCAGTCGTGAAAACTAGAACCAAGGTAAGTGTGCGAATGCACGAAATAGTAGCGTCGTTTTATTCAAGGATTGCGAAAAAAATTAAGGTTTGCAAAACAATGGTGTAGGAAGCTTAGAAGGAAAGTATAAAAATGTGAATTGGCTTCCAACAGTCTGTGATATAGTGGAAGGATCAAGACCAAGAAAAAGGTTTGAAAGAACAACCAAAACACCATTGCAAATTTAGATGCATAATATGTGACAGTCACAATTGGAGGTGATGGATTGGAGCAAGAAGTGGAATTTTTTTATAGAATGGGGGTTTGAGGATGACTATTGGAAGCCTGAAATAGAATTCCTAGAAAAAGTAGGAATCAAACACCTCCTAGGAGCACCACAAGTCACCTACTTCAGGCGATGGAAGGAAGACACAATAAAGTTTATTTTTAGCCAGTATTACCATGGAAATATTTGTCTCAATAGTCTGATATCAATAATAGGTGTGATTATTCACATAATCACTGACATTCCAAATACGAGGGTCAAGGTCCTGGAAAGTTCAAATGAAAATGCTTGGATGCAAATTTTGACCGAGTCAACAATAGAAAAAAATTCCAAGGGGTTACTTATCAACAAGATCCCAAACTTGTGCACAATATAGAATGCAATAATTGTATCATTAAGCTTTAAACCAACTGACCGAGCTTATGATATCAAAATGACCATGGTAGAGTCAATCATCCAAATCTTTCAAAAGGAATAAATCTTCAACTGGTCTGAATACATTGATGACATCATCTGGACTAACTGCAAGGAATGCTAAGAAGTATGTAAGGCCATACAATCCCCTTATTTGTTAATATAGATAGAAATGGAGCATTATATTCCAGTTAGTGAACCTACATTCACAATTAAGAAGGTTTCAACAATGGAAAAATACACAATTTTTACAGAAGAGCAGGCAGGTGCCTCCAGTTCGCTACCTCCACAAGAAATGTTTCCACTGTGGGTCCAAAACTTAAAATATAACTCACATAGATGGTGCATTAAGAAACTGGTTCATTGGGCCCTGTCAAAACCCTACCATATTTATCTAGAACTTGACTACACCAAACTTTGGTGTGGAGTGGAGACAACCCCAAAACCGGAGGAGTTACATTATCAGTTGCCAATAGAGGAAATCTTCATTGAATTAGAAAAACAAACAACCTAGGAGATAAAAATTCCTCCTGAAGTTAACCAACTAGGAATACTTTTGGTATCCCCCCTTACTGACATATAACATGAGGAGGAAATAGAAGAATATTTATATGAAGTACCCTTTTTTGAAGACTTAGAAGCACTGGAAATTGTTCCTGTGCAATATTCGCCAGGAAAAAAAAGAAGAAGCCAACGAAAAAAGAAAAAGGGAAAAAGATAGTCAAAATTAAAGAAATATCATATGACATAGAATATATCTGGCAAGATACTTTTCAATCGACTGGAGGTATTGAATTTAATGACCCCATCATTTAACAAAAGATGACTAGTATCACCAACAAAATTGTCGAAAAAATCAAGCAGATAGAGAGGCAGACCCGACATGAGACTACTATGATGAATAATAATTTAAGCTTGCCAGTCAGACCTGGAATGAAGGGATCCATGGAGAAAGATAAAGTAAAAACAAAATAGGTCAAACAAATAAAAAATATACTCCGACATATTGAAACAAGGGTATTAAGGAGGCATACGATACACAAAATCTTGACCACTATGGAAACTCTAGAAAAGGTAAAAAGGAACTAGTCAAAATTAGAATTTAGGACGAAGATGACACTGGGAAAAAAGAGAGTGAATGACTTGAAAATTGACTTGACAAGAGAATCCCCACCTATTGAGCTAGTATATATAGCCGAGGAATGACTTGCAAAGAAGAAGAAGAGACAACTTATAATTGTTGATTCATCAGAAACAAATGAGTTGGACCAACCATCCACATTGGTTGACAAGGAGATCGAGATCGACAGCCTAGAGAAGATCGAGTCAGTCAAATGAATACCAATCCATTCGGCTCATCGAGTTAAAATTTCACATCATCATGAGTTAGCTGATCAAATACCAATCCAATCGGTCCTTCCATTTGAATATACACAACAGTCGGTCGATCATTAGGAAGTTTACCTCTAGGAAATCAACACCCAAGATATTAATATTCCTAAATCAGGGCCAATAGATATTATGACCGATGTATCCACATAAGTAGAACAAGTAAAGAAACAAGACAGTCTGGAAAAACAACAACAAGAACACAAACATGGAGAGGAATCCTTCCCCAAAAATGCTCCAACTAAGGATACAATACAAGGTCCGACGCAGGCTCAGTATTCTCCCTTGCAAAAAGAAACAGAGAAAAAAAAATAGAAGGAAACAAAACTAGGCTAATAGGTTGATCAGAATCACTTACCTGCACAAAACACATCACAAGATCAATAAAGAAGGGGGGACAACAAAAACATTAGGAAAGAGTAATAAAAAGAAACCCATGAAAATCATCTTTAAAATTACCCAACCATCCATCCCTTCCAGATCAATTTTCAAAACTACACTTGACCCGACATATATATCCAACCATCATCTCTTCAACTTACATCAATTCATCTCAAAAGAATCAGCGAAAGGTGGAATTTTTTTTATTAAAGAAGGAAGTCGAGTTTTAAAAATAAAGGAGGATCAAAGGAAATTTCTACATGAATGCAGAGAGAAGGTCATAAAGCATTTAGGAACAAAGAAACTGCCAAAAATGGAGATCCCGTCAACCATATACCAAATGAAATCCCATATCACTCATGATATTCCTCAACAATATACTAAAATATATCCCATAAACCATGCACCATAACATCACCAAAATATACCTCAACATGTACCATACCATCACCAAGATATAAACTTCAATACATGCATATAGACATACCTTTAATCTTGTAGAAACCTTGTTGCATCATCATACCTTGCAACAACCTAGAACAATCATCCCCTTTACTTTACCTCATCCTCACTAACTCATATTCGCCAATATATCAAGTTTTCACTAGATAGATATTCAATGAACTTGTGGGTAAGAATGAGAGACTCTTAATGTGTATTTATACTCTTCCATGTAACTTCTTTTCAACCACTTTACCCCTAATTAATTTCTTGTTACAATTATTTTACCCTTTAATTGATTTACCCTTTTTTCTAATTTTAGGGTAATATAAATGTTTTACCCTTTTTCCTAATTTTAGGGTCATAATTGTTTTACCCTTTTTCCTAACTTTAGGGTCATAACTGTTTTACCCTTTTTCCTCATTTTAGGGTCACAATTATTTTTCCCTTTTTTCTTAATTTTAGGGTCAACCTATACTTTCTTCTTACAACCACTTTTCCCTTAATTAATGAATTTGTAATTGTTTAGGGATTCTTAACCATTCTTTGGGGATTCCAAATTCATGAGGCCATAACTCCTCAACCGTGAGGAACCACATGGATCACCACTTATCGTTGGAAATGATATGATGAAAACTATCCATCCATGAGTATGTTACCTACATTTACATTATCCTTCATGTTCAAATTCCTCAAAAAATGATAGGTTCCACAACCACACTTGCATGGATTCTTATAGACTTCGTCAATTACACCCATCTCTCAGACTTCTTCTAGGGATGACATCAATCAACTTACTGACAATATCGACCATATAAATGACAACCAATTGTCCAATGATCAACCAATTGTACAACGATCTTGTCTACATCTCTAGGGCTTCCACACTTCTCCAAGGGTTGACTCGATCACATCTATGGGTCTTCCGGACTTCTCCAAGGGTTGAAATCAATGAAAACCAACTATCCAATCCAACTCTCCAACAATATCCCCCTTTGGCATTGATGGTCACACTAACGACATGCATTGATGGAAACACTCATGCTCATATGCATACTTATCCTCATTCCCCCCCTATGACCATCACTCCCTCTGTCTCCATGCCATTTCTCTTATCTCTACCCATTTTACATCAATGGAAAAGGGTATCTCTCTTTGGGGATGCTCCCCGTGTCTTCATTCTTTTGATCTTTCTCTCTGTCTCCATGCTTTTGTTATTTCTCTCCGTATTCATGCCTTTGTTCTTTTCTCTCCGATGACATTATGGGTAGAAGAGTAACTCCCCCTTTCGGTATATCTCCCCCTATCTGCATGCTACTGATATACCTTTCTGGACATTTTTATTTGATGATTTCACTTCCCTTGAATTCTCTGCAAGATGTCATGTATATCAATATAGGAATTCCTGTATTTGCTTCCTTTCCTCTCTTCCAAGGTTGCTTGTCTATTGGTGCTTCCTCATGTAATTCACTGACATATACAAAAAACATTCAAAGATACTTCAAGTATTCAATATTTATCATTAATGACCATATTATTCAACAATATCTTCCTATGATGATGTATCTTTTGTTGACATTTTCTCTTTCCATGTTTTGATATCCCTTACACTTCTTTCCTTTTTGTGAACAACTGATTCCAATTGTTAATATTCTTTTATCCACTGTTATGCATATTCTTTGAATAATGTATGATTTACCTACCAAGTGTCTCATGAATCCATCTCCATCCATATGTCACTAATTGTCCATGAAACTAATACACAACTTTCCACAATGCCGATCCATCTGTCACTATACTATTCTGATGACTTCTTGAAATATGCTACAACTAATCATCACATATTCCTGCTGTTGGTTTAGTTTATCTGAGATATGCCTTTAAATGATTGACTCAGGTTCAGGTCTCCTCGGGATCCAACAAAGCCTCTAAAACTATTGGCCCTCCTGGTAAACCAAAAGGAAACACAATACACAGGGTGCATTGCATAGTCTCACCTGAGATAGTCTTAATGGGTGACTTCAATACTTAAGTTCTTTCAATCCAGGAATGAATGGAAATCTGTGAAGTATGAACTAAGAGTTCTATTTAACTATTAAAGCAGTAAACTAGAATTATCATTCATGCATGTAATGTAATCAGATTCATGCAATCATTCATACATCATTCTAACATCAAATTATAAACAATAAAAGAGACACAAGAAATCAATCACATAACACATGTTTTTACCATGGTTTACCCCCCCTAGGCTACATCCACAAATATATGGCTCTCAACTCTTCTATTATGGTAGTTCCAAAAATACAATGCCGCACGATTTACAACTCATTCTCAGTCGGGTTGAGATCTATTATGAGGTGGACTAGATCACACCAAGCTCCTCAACCTGTGATCTAACCCTCGAGATCTACCCTTACAACCCTATACAACTCAACAACTTACAAAATTAGGTCGTATGACATGATATTACAAACTAGTTATCAAAACATGACTCCTTCCTCCCGTCATCTCTTCAGACTGAGCAAGTACTTCTCCCTCCTAAGCATTCTTCATAATGGTCAACTATTGCCTACCTAGACCTCCTAGGTATATATATATATATATATATACACATTTTTGGCTCATGAACCATTACAATGTATTAAAAAAACCCTAACCCTAACGTCGTTAGGTCTTCCATGCATTCATGTGTGCTACTTTTCCTTCCAGCTGTCGCTTTCCTCGTGCATGACTTTCTTCCCAAAATAACCTTTCTTTCTGATTTGACCTACTTCCAAAAGGCCCCCAACACTGACATGTGTCTCATCCCAAGCCACCTAAACCTTGTGTGATTTGTTGATCTCTCTTGTGATTTCTTGGAACTTCTCGATGAGCTCCATTGCTTGCGTTTGGGCCTATGCAGTCTTCTCCTTGAGTGCATCCAATATCTGCACTGCAATATCATAGCTGACCATCCTTGCACATTTTTCCTAGTTTTGTGCCATGTATGTTTTGTCTTCCTCTTCCTGTGCAATAACCTCTGATGCTCTCTCTTGGAGTGGTTCCATTTGAGCCTGACACTCCTTTTTCTATGTCTGCGCAACTATGAGTTCTTCCTGCAGTCTCTTCATGTCCTACATTCCTTTGACATGCTCTGTTATCGAAATTGTCTTCTGCCTCTTCTTGAGGTCCCAAATATATGCACTTATCCTTTCTCCTTCCTGGTCCCACTACTGGACCTGCTGATCCTCTTCCAACTTCATCCAGAGCTGTGCTTCTTTCTCGAACAAGTCGACCGCCACGTGGACTTGTCGTTCTATCTCTTTTATCTGCTCAATTACCTCATATTTCCTTTGCTCCCTCACCACTGGTGGAGTGGTAGGTGTGAGATTCTCCCAGAGATGTTCGATCTCTTGTTGGTATTGATCGATTGTCTGCACAATATTCTCTATCACTGTGAATTTGGTCGTCTGTGCGTTCTTTGGGATTTTCTCGTAGGCTATGACCACTTTCTACTCGAGCCCATTCGCATGGTCCTTCTCTTCTTTGGTATCAAGCTTAGCCTACTCGAGTATTAATTCCAGATCATCATGATTATTCTTTGTCTGCCACAATTCCACTGCATCTGTGCATGCACGGGACTGTACCTCCTGTGTAACACTAACTTGCAGTTTATACAAGGCCTTGGTTGGTATCCACATCAATACAAACTCTAGTTGAAATCCCTTAGGGGTGTCTGCCCCATGATTTTGTCCATGTGCAACATGTTGGGTGTGGCGTGAAATGTTGAGCTCAACTGTGTTGTCGTCTGGATTTTGTATTCTGGGGGTGTTCTGTGTGCCTTTTCCTTCTTGCGCACAGCCCCCGTCTGGATGAATCTCCTCTTTGTTTGGCCCTACTCTTGTGGCTTATCACTTGATGTAGTTCCATGTGCTTCCTCGACCTATTTCTGCTATACCTAGGGAACTTGTGTGTTGTTCTTCTTCCCTGTCTAGATGCTTATCTTGGATGTCCCCCCTTTCTTTTGTTGTGTCTTGTTATGACCTATCCTTGGTTTCTTGGGCACTGTTAATTCCTTGGGCCGTGTCTATTCCTGCCTTACCTCCTCATCATGTGTGTGTTCCTATCTTACCTCCTCCTCCTCTATCTCTGTGGTTATTTCTCGAGTGAGGACTGGAATCTTCCATTCATCTTCCCAATCCTTAATGGTCATTTCTATATCCCCCTCTGTAATGCAGTAACACATTTGCAACCATTGATTATCAGGGTATTTCTATGCCTAGATCCACATCGTATGTCTAGTGGTTTTGAAGTTGGATATGCCTTGATACTATGAAACAACTTTCGGTATTACCCTCCAACTGTTGGTGATGGTGTCCTGTATGTCACAGAGATATCCTTCGAATATAGTTGCATTTTCTTTTATATTCTTGGCATCCGAAGCAGCTCCAAGCAACAAGTATCGTGCTTCATGAAAAAAAATGAGTATTTTGGATCCTTCCATCGCATCACGGATATCATGATGAGTAGCCATGAATAATGAAATTATGTCCCCATATCCTTCGCACCCTTGCAGTCATCTAGGAACAAATTCGACAAATAAGGGGCCCAACTGAGTGTGGTTCCCTCGACACACTGTGTTGCAGTTGCGACAACCCCGACCAAGACTTCCTCCTTGCAACATTGTCTAAGAAACTTGCATGCCATAATTTTTGTGGCCATTCTTGTCGTGACATCACTAATAAGCTTGATAATTATTTGTGTGACCCACTTTCGGTGTTGTATTTCTTCTTCATCTCCTCGACCAATGCTTTCTCCTTTGTTTTGTCCTCAAGGAACTGTGCGATATCCACACCCTGTGATGGAAAACCTATGATGTATGTGATGAGATCTATGTCTATTAAGATGATATGTTCCAACCATAGATATCCACCATGTGTGACCGCCATCAGCTTCTTGACACAACTGTTTTCATATTGGCCTCTCCCAAACTGTGGTAGGTCCAACATACCTAGAATCCAAGTTTTGACCAGTCCTGCTAACCACTGGACTGGTTGATTGATTGGTTCCCCAAAGGGTCCTATACCCATAGTCTATAGGTAGACTTGCTTGGAGAACTATGGGAACTTGTCCATGTCCATTACATTGTGTTCCGAGTACCTCAATTTATCTACATAGCCTAGAAAATTTGCTGGTACATGTACCCCTTTTGGTATGCACGACAAGTCAATTACTGCAGTGGGTTTCCTACATGGTGACCTTGGTACCGACTCCTTTCCCTTTCATTGTGGTGGCTGACTTGAGGTTCCAAACTCCATCATTTGTTCTTTGGCATACTCCTCTGGTCAACCAGTGACATCCTCCACTGCTCCCTCCTATGGCTGTTCTGACATGGTCGTTTGTGATTCTTCCGATGCGGTCATTTCTTCCTGGTTTGGAGCTGTCCCATTGACTCTCAGGGATTCTATAGGGTTTTTGGGTTGCACTTGGCTACCTACATCCTCATTTTGTAGGCCCTACAACCCTTCTGGCATATCAATGTCCATGTCCGCTGGTGTTGTCTATTGGGTTTCCTCCACAATGGCTATGGGGATTCCTGGTGTTGTATCCAATGATGGGATTTCATCCACATTGACGACTTTTGGGGGCTAGGATGGTTGATGTTCTCTTCCATGTGGTTGCGATTGTTCTCTATTACTACTTCAGGGTTGTCTAGAAGTTCGGTTCAATTGTCCCTGTTTGGGTGGTGCCATGGTGGTAAAGATGTCATTTTCTGAGCTCAGTAGCCTCTGCAACCTCTGCAACCTCTACAACCTTCACTCTTTGCTACGTATGCTCTATCACTCTATTCCTTTTCCAATTTCACAATAACCTTTTCGCTCCTACGTCCCTGCTTTGGATCGACGTCGTGTGAGGCTTGTCTGAGATGTTACTGCGATTATGATTTAATTGAATCATCGGTTCCTTCGTACTTTCCATTGAATTCCCTTGCTGTCTCCAGTTGGTGTAATTAATGTAGCGTCTCGTCAGTCATTTCCAAAATTCAATTCTGATTGCTGCCATGAATTGGCGATTCTTTTTTCGTATCCACCTTTCCCACTTATTTTTGATTTGTGGTAACCGTTGGTCTTATATCCATCAACTAGTATTTCCAAGTGTGCATGCCCCTTCTACTTTTGATGCACTATGCCTCTATTGTTCCCTTTTGATATCATGTACTATTTTATTTTTGACTATGCAGTGAATTTCAAGTTACGGGTGGTCGACTATCCTTGTATAGTTTTAGTCAACTCCCATTGATCATCCCTCGGAGTGATGTATGTCCTAATTCCTTTAGCTATACAAATCCCCATTTGTGACAATTTTTACTTCATATGGTCCTAACCAATGCATTTTGAGTTTTCCTGGATGTTGAAGGGATTTAATGTCATACATCAACACTAAGTCTCCTTCCTTGAAAGTTTTCCTCTTGATATGTTTGTCATACCAGGTTTTGTCCCTTCTTTTCTAAACTTATTGGTGGAACCCTACTAGGATCCGGTCTTCCTCCATAATCATCAATTGATTCGACCTCTCCTGTACTGTGCCTCATTGTGTCATGTTCATAATCGCTACTATGCGCAAACTGGGTACCAGAAATTCTAATGGCACCATTGCTTCTTGTCCATATACCAATCTGAATGGCGTGTGTCCTGTCAACTTCTTGCATCTGGTCCTGTATGCCCATAATAATGTTGGTATTTTTAGGTCCCAATCATCCCTGTTTACATTACATATCTTCTTCAATGCATTTTCAAGGATTTTGTTAAAGGCTTCTACTGTTCCGTTTGCTTGTGGATGATATAGTGTACTCTTTTGATGATGGACTTCAAATTCCTTAGTCATAGATTTTATAGTTAATAGTGTTTTTAATGAATTGAGTTCATTGGTCACTCATCAAAATCCTTGGCCACTCATCAAAATAGAAAGTGTGTTTTTGTCTTTGCACTGCAATCTTTGACTGGTGTTGCTTCCGCCCATCTTACCATGTATTCTGTCACGGTGATAATGTACCTTGCTCCTTTCCTCTTTGCTGGTGGTTTAATTAGTACCATGAAATATATTGTCCATTTTTTGAATACCTACAAAGCTACCTGTGGTCGCAGGGGAATCTTGTCCCATCTATTAGGTTTACCAACCCTCTGACATACATACCATCTCTGACAATACTCTTTTGAGTCTCTATGAATCGTTGACCACCATAGTCCTGTGCGCAATACCTTCTGTGCAGTAGATTTTCCTGCATAATATCCTCCTACTATTCCCTCATGGGCTTCTGCCAAAATCCTTGATCTTTCATGTTCTAGCACATATCTTCTCAAGATGCTATTTATGACCATTTTGTATAAGTGTCCTGCAATCATATGATAGTCTGCAACTTGGACTACTAGGTTTTTCTTCTATGCAGTGTTATATTCCTGTGGCGCAGTTCCTGTATTCAAGTACTCGATGATGTTTGCAAAGTATTCATCGATGATCTAGATTGAAAATAACTATGCGTTCAAAAATTTATCCTCTAAATTTGTAGGCTCCTCACCATTGGTGACCCTTGATAAGTGATCAGGTCCTGCATTCAACTTCCCTGGCTTGACTATTACTTCAAAATCAAATTCTTGAAACTATAGTAACCATCGACAAAGTATCCCCCCTAACATTGTCTTGTTGACTAGGTATTTGAGCACTGAATGGTATGTGAACATATTAAAATATTTTCCCAGTAATTAATTTTTTAACTTCTGAAGCACATAGACCATAGCAAGGCCTTCCCTCTCTGTAGTGTTATAGTTCTTCTTTGATTCTAACAGATTTTGCTAGAAAATTCTATCGTATGATCCAATTCTCCTACTCCTGGTTGCGCCAAAATAACTCCAAGTTCTATGGCCAATGCATCCACATGTACGTGGAATGTATTATCCAATTCTGGAAATACAAGATTGGTGCAGTGACAATTTTTTCTTTCAGCGTATCCAGACCGTGTTGACAATCCACATTCCACTGGAATTTTGTATCTTTCCTTAACAATTTCTCCATTGGAGCGGTGATCTGTGTGTACCCTTTTATAAATATTCTGTAGTATCCTGTGTGTCCCAATGTCTCTCTTAGTTGAAGAACTATTTTTGATGGTGGTAGGTTGACGATTACTGCAATTTTGGTAGGATCTACTAGTAAATCTTGCTTGCATACTATATGGCCCAATAATATCCCAAACGGTGTTCCAAAGATGCACTTCTTGATTTTTAATGATATCTGGCATTGCCTGCATCTTTCTAACATCAACCACTAGAACTCTACATGGTATTTCAATAGACTATAGGCTGTCCAATTGTCCAATTATACCTCTAGAAATTGGTGGATAAATTCTTTAAACACAACTATGACTACTCTAGAAAATATTGTTGGTGCATTATTTAGTCCAAATGGCATGACCGTGTACTAGTAGGATCCCCATTCTGTAGAAAAAGTGGTCTTGTATATGTCTTGTGGTACTATCTTGATCTAATGGTATCCTACAAATCCATTGGTGAATGAATAAGCTTCCCATCCTCCTACGTTCTCCAACACTTCATCCGTGAAGGGTGTAGGGAACGAGTCATGTAGGCATGCATCGTTCAACTTCCTCAAGTCGACGCATATTCTTATCCTACCTTGTTTTTTCTCCTGAAATACCATCGAGCTTATCCATTCTGATTCTTCCATAGGTTCTATGATTCCAATTCGAGCATCCTATCGATCTCATCTTTGAATTTTTGTTTATATATCAGATTTAGTCTGTATGGTCACTGTCTGATCGGTCTTGCCTCATCTCTGAGTGGCATATTCATTTCCCCTAACTCTCCTGCTATGCCCTTCATTTCTATGATATTTTTGTGGAACAAGTCACTGTACTCGCGTAGTAACTCTGTTATGATTTCCATTGTCTACTCATCCCAGTAGTCTCCAATGCTAGCCATTTTGGGATTCTCAACTGTCCCAATGTTGACTTTCTTCACCTTGATCGGTGCAACAATTACTTCTGATTCTAGAGGTGGTCCTTCCACTTCTCTTTGACCTTTAGATTCCTCAATCTAAATATCACTCAGATCATATTCATCTCATACATCTTCCTACACATGGTAGCATGCCAACAATTATTTCACTCTCTGTTTGTTCCACTGTTTCTCTTCTGTTATGAGTTCGACTTCTAGTTCCTTAATGAATATCACCCCTCTTATTTTCTTAAGTGATGCATCTAGGTTGGGGTTCTCATGTTCAAATGAGAAAGTGACTGTAAAGTTCTGTTGTAGTACTGTCCATCTCATAGTTCCTCTGTGCAGTTCCTGGTCCATATACCAGTTTTCTGGGATGCGCTCTAAGGTATGTACGAAATGATGAGGCCATTATTCTAGGGGTGTCATTTTACACAACGCTTTGCACTTCTCCAAGTGGTCCGCTGGTGCCCCCTATCCATCGTACTTCTACTGCTGGTTGGTTCTCTATTCTGTGCCAAACCATACACATAGTAGCCACTTACATTGGTACCAATCCTTGATTGTTTCCTTGTGTGCTCCCCATGATGTTGCATGTGTGGCCTTGAGTGCTATATCCAGTGCTAAGAGTCTTTGATTTTATAATACTTCATCCTCATACCGTGTTAAGAATGCCTCTATATTGTTTACCCCATGGAAACTCAGTGGTTCCCTTATCTCCATACCTACCCATCTTACTGCGCAGTCTATTCTTGCACACCTTCTTGTGGAAACTTTGTGTAGCCTTTGCTGCTAGTTTTCTAAACCTGTATCCAAGTTTGACACACATGAAGTAATGCTCCACCAACTGAGTATCCCATTTGCAGTTGGGTTTATGTAATCCTCATCTCACGTAGTTGTTCTGTACAACTGGCTAATTTCCTCCAAGTCCAAGTAAGTAGGCTCTACAAACCTTTCCCCTTTTGACGGGTCTAATAGCGCAATGACCCTGTATTCTCCTAACTAGAATGAAATTTTCCATGTCTTTAAGTTGATTATG
>CBVK0102216213.1:0-11426 GCA_900067695.1 Picea abies
CCTTTGGTGGGTCCCTCGTTATACATGGTGTCAATCTATTTTCCCTGAAGTCCCATCACCATATGCTATCTGAAAGACCTCCATCACCTTTGGACGTCACCTTCCACTTTTTCCAAACTGGTCATGTCCCATAACTATTGTCAGTCCTTCCCCCTTTTTACTCATGGCAAGCCCCTTATTACGAATTTTACCTCCAATACCTAGCCACCACGTCACCCGTCCATATCTTTCAACCACCATCACTTGCCATCTCACCCCCAAATGACCCGTTGTCCATTTATTACTGGATAACCTATCTGTTATCCAGCTGACCTGTCTCCCGCACCCAAACTGACCCCAGTTTAAATAAAACCACCGTTAGTTACCTTACATTCACTATTCACCCATTGCACCAGAGAAATTCACCATTTACTCCTCTGTTACATTTCGTCGCCCTCATCCAGATTCAGTCGCCCCCACTAATGGTGTGTTTATTGTAGGTATTGTTGCAGAAATGGTGCAAAACTCCAAACCAGCTGAAGGAGAGGAGAATTCGTTTCTCTCGCCTCCTGTCGACCTGGACAGGATCCCACTGGTCGATAAAGACCGATTAATCACAGATACCAAATGCGATTTTGATTTCTCAGAACTCCAGTCATGGCTCAGGGAAGTGTTCCTGGACTAGAGTGATGAAATTGGACTCTGGGAGTCCAATTTACCCCTCTAGTCCAATTTACCCCTCTACCTCTTCCCTCGGATCCACCATTTTCCCGAGTTTGCTCTCAAGTGTCAAGCTCATTATATCCCCAAGCAAAGAGTCACCATCTCCTCATCCGGAGAGATCCTGTTCCTCATCACGCCTGACGCCATAGACCAGATGATGCAAATTCCCCGAGCCGACTCTGCGTCTCCCTTCAACCTGGAAATCCTTATAGAGTTGTACCAGAGAATGACTTTTCCCCAAAGAGCTCAAATATTCGAGCTTTTCCTTCCCACATACACTCAATTTCCCTCCACAAACCCTCCTTACCTGTCCTTCATGTTCTCAACTAAGGGAAACTAGGTCATCTCCTCCCTTTGTGCTTTGTTAGGATATTATTCCGACCATTGGGTAGATGATCCCATTCTAGGTTTTCTATCCATTTTCTCCACTGATGAAAAGCCCAGCACCCAGTTTGATTTCAGCACATTCTTGGCAGACAATATTCACGAACAATTTGCGAATTTTGGCACGGAAGGCATGTTTAGATATTCATCAATACTAGCCTACTTGTTCGTCTTTTTCCAAGCGGATAAATTTAGTTTTTCCATGCAAAAGATGGATGAAGATGGCAAACCTCAGGAAGTCACAACATGGACTTCCTTGCTCAAGCACAACTCCATGGAGTACAGTTTCAAGGCATTCATTGATCCGTTATACCACCCCGTGGTAAGTATGCTGAGTGGTAGGCCCAAGACTCGAATAAATGACGAAGTCCAGAGAATCCTGCATCTCTTGGACAACACAAAGACCGGGGATTGGTACCTGTATCAAAATCATACCGAGATCAGAGTATATGCATGCGAATTGGCACTGTATAAGCTGCCCAAGTATTTGCCTGTCAGAATCTTTTCTCTAGAATATATAAGGCAGATTATAAATTCAGATGATATTCATTTTGTATCATTGAAGAAAAAGCAGCAGCTTAGAATCAAGGGGAAGATTGGCTCCTTCATCTGCAACACTCATGGTGCTAGGGAAGAGGCAGATAGGATGTTGAGAGAAATGAAGTTCTTCGTGAGCTTCCCATGGCACTATGATCCTTATGGGATCATCTCAGAGATGAGGGTGAAAAACAAGAACATCCCGTATGTTCATGTGTCCAAGCTCGAAATTGATAAATTTGCCAATTAGACAGTCTGGGAGCCCAACACATTGCTCGAAGTGGAACAACAGGTTCCCCCGACCACTGTGCCATCAACGACCATGCCACAGGTCCCAAAAGAGAAGAGGTCGAGGCAGGATTTATCTTCGCCTGTCACTGAGGTATCTTCCGAGGAATTCCAGCTACATTCTAAGAGGCCTAAGACTTCCTCAGTCCCTGGC
Source organism: Picea abies (assembly GCA_900067695.1). Lineage (NCBI taxonomy): Eukaryota > Viridiplantae > Streptophyta > Pinopsida > Pinales > Pinaceae > Picea > Picea abies. The sequence goes on from CBVK0102216213.1 coordinate 2,066, forward strand.
CCGGCCGGGGAAAAAGAGGCCCCGCTCACCACAGTGACCAAGTATGTTATTCCACCCTTCGGGTCGAGTCTCCATAAGGACATCACCCCAGCATTTCTAAATAAATCCTCAGACTCCCCATTGAACACTCAGCCAAGAAAGACTAGACCCAAGCTAAGCATTTTCGAGAAGTACGAGCTGATCAAGAAAAGAACCAGACCCTTACCAGCAGTACTTGCGCTCAGTTTTGGAAGCAGACGTCGACAGCGCAGCATAGTTTGTTATCTGCATTTGACACAGAGAAAGGTAGAATGCACATGGCCTTCCTCCAGGCACAGGTGCCTGATCCCAAGGTGATCACCGACTACAAGAGGGCCACCTTCGAATTTCAGACGAAGGATGTGCACCCAGCTGATCAGATGGATCTGCACAAGAAGACCGAAGAAATGGTTTTCTACACATTGGCGCATGCTTCTACTTCAGCGTCTAAATTGTGGGTGTCCATGAACAATGTTCAAACATAGCTCAAAATGGAGAATATTTCTTCCTTCGCAAAGGAAAATAGGATCAAAACTTTGGAGGAGTTGGTCCTCAAGATCGGTTATGATCCTTCGAACGTCAAAGTAGCAGAGGAAATGATAAAGAAGAAGAACGCTGATATAGAATCCTTGAGGAAACAACTGAAGCTCCCGCCCACAGAAGACTCACAGGCGAAGGAGATAGCATAGAAAGAAGGCGAGAAGGATGAGATGCTAAAGCTCCTCATGGAGCAGAACGCACAGCTTAGAGAAATGGAAGTTGAGATGGAGAAACTGTTAAAAGAGAAAAAACAACTGAAGCCAATGGAATTCATTCGATTGAGTGCTATCCCAATTGCAGGAGTGAGCACAACATCAGTGACATCAGTCTCGTCCATGACTCCATTGACATCTCAAGAGAAGACAACCGATTTGGATGAGTCCATGGAAAGGATGAACCTGCAGAAGACAGAGATCAGCAGGTTAAAAAAGGAGATTGAGAACCTGCAGGAACTCAAATCTTCTTTCTAGACCAGCCTATCCAAGGAAAAGCAGGTGACAGAGCAGCTCAAGTAGGAGTTACAACAGCTCCAGAAACAAATAGTGGTAGGAAAGACATTGGCCGAGGTTAAAGAGAGTGTATGGACAGACATCACTAAGTCCATGAATGAGATATGGCCCATGATCCAGATCATGTTTGAGCAGAATGAGTTAGTCCAGAGGAGCAAACAAGCCATTGAGAAGATCATAGTAGAATTGGGAGATAGGCCAACACAGGCAAATGAGATCATCAAGTTCCTCAATTCTAAGACCAGGGAGGAGTTGGAAGAGCTGAAGATTGAAGACAGAAAAGAGACCATCCTTGAGGTCAAAAGAACTTTGACCAAGAGAGGACTAATGCTTCAGCTGGAAGAAAAGGTTCAGGCCATGGATCAGGGGGTACAAAGGTTCTTCAGTAAGATTGAGGCTCTCCAGAAGAAAGGTCTACCTGGTCTGAAGGTTATTAATGATAAACTGATGACACTCCCAGATTACAAGAAGAGATTGGCTGAGGTGTCTAAGGACAGCTCAAAGTTTGCAGGGATTCAAGGGAGCATCACTGGCAAGGCATTTTTGGATGCCCTTTAGTGGGACATCAACATCCAACGCGAGATTCGATACATCTTCCTCACCAAGCCTACATTCGCCAAGTATACAGAAATGGACGAAGTGTATCGAAGACTGCTCAAAGTCAATGTGCCCAGTCATCTCAAATGGGAGGAACTCTGCGATCTGATCGATTAGCAGATGAGTTGTCCAGGTCCAGTCAACTGTATAGTCAGATGAGTTCGTGCAAAGACTTCATCAACGGTCTACCTAGAAATTAGCGTGCAGTTACACCAAGTCATCAAGCAGTTCCTAGATTTAGGAAATTTGTTAAATTAGTTAGGCTAAAAATAGATTTAGCACGTCCTGATCATTTATGACAGGAACATTTTGTAATTTGATTTATAAATAATTCACCTTTCGAAGTATTGGGGGTTGTTGATCTTCACACCCTGACGCTATCAGACTGTAACATTTTTGAAGAGATCGTCCATTAATAAAAAGGAGGCACTTTTACAGGATTCTTGCGTGTATTCACTGGTGATGTTTTCCTCTCTAAGTTGAATGTTATTCTTGCTTTGTTATCATGTTGTTTTCTAAATCTAATATTTAAGAGTAACGAACGTTGCAGGATTTATCTCGTATACCCTGTTTCTGACTCAAAAGGATTTTAGTGTTTATCTTCTGGTGTTTTCAATTACGAAATTCTTAACTGCTTCTTAGTTGAAATTATCTTTCTCATATTTTCTTCTGTTCATCATTTAAGCTACTAAAAGATCCATTGATTATATTATCTCGCCCTGTGAAAGTTTTTCCTTTGCGTTTCTGGTTTGTATTTCATAGCCCAATGGATGTGTAGACTGTCTCAACCAATTCGAAAAAACACCTTGACAACTAAACCGATCTATTTCTTTACCTAGCCTAATATTTGAAATTTGAAACATAGCTAAATCTAATAGAGGGATCCCTCTTTGAAGTTGGAAGGGCTAGATCCCAGCTTCAAAAGTGGTTGGATAAAGTTACCTTTGTAGATTTCTTCTGTTGTCAACCTCTAGGAAATTTACCAAGTGCTAACATAGTGGCGACCATACTGGGGAAGGAACTAAAAATTGATAATTTCACGTTTTATTTTCCCTAAAAAGAAAGTTTGTTCCTAGAATATTGCAAATTTGAGAAAAAAGTAATGTTTAGAGGTTGATTGAAATTTGTACATATTATTTTCGGACTCATAAAACTAAAAAGAATATATATAAAAAATAAAATAGAAATCTGGCTCCTAAGAAAGTTTATACTCGATCTCATCCATACCCAGAACCTGCGATAGTGACAGATAACCCCAAACAGTTGCTCAGGAAAAAGACCTTAGCTGAAGGCTTAGTGAGTCATATTCCCCTTCATAAGTCCCTTTCCTTTTCAGGGAAACCTGTTACCTTTCAAAACCCTGACCTTGACATCTTTCCACAACAAAGCCTGGTTAGAACACAAACCAATAGTTTTGTGACTGGAATCATCTTCGACCCAACTGTTTTGCAACCCCGAGCCCCCGAAGTTCTGTCTCCCACGACTAAAACGCAAATCACTCCCTCAGTGCTATCCAGTCCCACCTCGTCCTCATCTTCAGTCGCTACCTCGCTGATCATCCAGGTTGTCGTCCCACCTCCTCCACCCATCATGGAAGCTCGGTATGCTCCCTTGGTGTTGGTTGCGCCTCTACATGCTATGCCCCAAGACTATCAAATGAGGCTTCCACAATTCGATGCAACAAGACCTTTGAGCGTAGAACAACACGTAGATAAAATGAATGATTATTATGATCTGCATGAAGTAGATGAAGCTGACATTCAAATGAGATTGTTTGCCCAAAGTTTGACAGGTGACGTTAAAAAATGGTACAAAGGGTTGCATGCCGCCTTAGTCCTTGACCTTACCAAATTCCAAATGAGTTTTCTAGACAGATGGGAGGTAAATAAAAACCCTTTGCAAATTTTGTCAGAATACGAAAATATCAGAAGAAATCAAGGTGAAACAGTGCAATATTATTGCACTCGTTTCAACAACCTGTATAACGCAATCCCAGCTGAAGTCAAACCTCCACAGGGTTTGGCATTAATAAAATTCCCCGATGGTTTTGACGCTGGCATGTCATACCAACTAAGGGAAAGAAATTCCACCACCCTCGAAGACATGCAGAAAAGTGCTATAAGTGTGGAGGCCAATTTGTTGGCAAAAAGGACACGTCAGAGGTCAGAGAGGAGAGTCACAATTAAAGAAGAACCTTCCATGTTGACCTTAGATTCCAAATTGGACTCTTTGGCCAGAGCAATGGAAAGAATGATGGAAAGGATTATTGTGTCAGACAGAAATCCTTCAAGAGAAAATCCACCAGCTCCTCAAGTTCGGAACCCTAACTTTAGGAGAAACCCTCCCCAAATCAGACAGAGAGATCATAGGGATCAAAGAGAGAAGAGGGGTCCATATCAGCAGATCAGACCTCCCCTGCAAGAAAATTATGCTGATGAAGGGGAAGAAGTAATCGAAGAACTGAAGGATACTCACATAAATCTCATGGGCATTCACGACAACGAAGCTATTTTCCTTACCTAAGAAAAGCAAGAACTTTTTCTTCTCAACCAAAAAAAAGTAAGTGAAGAAGCTGAAGATGCAGAACAACAGGCATTCGAAAATGCCATTTTGGAGGTACACTGGTAGTATAATCTACGGAGGAAAAAGACAGAAGGGAGTTCCCCAAAAAAGGCGATTGAAACGAACAAGATAGTCGAAACCAAGAAGGCCTCTGAGCCAGCTGCCAAGAAGATTCCTGAGAAGGGCACTGCCGAAGCTCCCGAGAAGAAAAACCTTACTATTATGAAAAGGCCGTCACAGCTCGAGGTTTCACCTATTAATCCACCAAGTACTTTTGGACAGAAGAATATGGTGGACAAACCAGAATTGATGAGCCAAGGCAGAGCTCCTACACCTTTCATCCTGGAGGGGGAATTGGCCAAAGTAAAAATTCCCATCCCACTTACCGAGTTGATGAACAAAGACGTTTATCATTCACAGGTGATTAAGGCACTGACCATTGAACCTGACATAGGCACGAAGGCCTTAACCATAGGATCAACGAATCATTCAGATACCGTGAACCTTACAGATGATCAACCCGAACTTATGTTCGGACCTGAAGTAGATGGTCGAGATGATACTGGTGAGGTCGCTCCTTTTTACATCAGTCTAAACATACATGAATTGATCTTACATAACACTATGCTGGATTTGGGTGCTTCCCACAATCTGATGCCCAAAGAAGTAATGGAGAAACTGGGACTGGAGGTCACCAGACCTTACAAGGATTTACACTCATTCGACTCCAATAAAGTTAGATGTATTGGTTTGATCAAGGACCTATGCATCACCTTGGTTCAGATTCCTGTGAAGAGCATGGTAATGGATGAGGTAGTTGTAGACATCCCGCTGAAGTATGGAATGTTTCTATCTCGGTCTTGGGGTGCTAAGTTGAAAGGAACCCTTCAGTTACATATGTCTTATGCCACTATCCTAGTTTTCGGGCAACAAAGGCTATACAGAGAAACATTGATGAAGTACATGGTTAGTAGCCAAGAAAAACCGCACAAATACCCCCTTTACTCTATGCATTTCGAATTGGATTCGTTTATCTTGTACAATGATGGTGACACGAGAGAACAAGAAACTCAGCTGGCAGAAGATACATCTAGTCAAGATGAAGGCCAAGAAATTATTGAGGTAGCAAGGACGAAAAACGTGATAACCGAGGAATTACTGGCATATTTCTGGAGCATGGATTTTGATGGAGCAGTGAGCAAAGAAGGAGCTGGAGCTGGATTTTGGCTACATAATCACAAAAACAGGTATTCAGAAAACCATTCTGACAAATTAAAAATCCAATGCACTAACAACATTGCCGAGTATGAAGCCTTGATGCTCGGTCTGAAGCTTTTGAAACGAGTTGGTGCTAAACAAATTATGGTAAGAGGTGATTCTGAGTTGATATTCAAGAAAATCAAAGGTGAGTATGATGCCAAACACCCACGTCTTAGAGCTTATAGGATTTTCATTCTTGATGCCCTTAGATGTTTCACTAAAGTTGACTTGCAAGTAATGCCGAGGGGACAAAACATCCTGGCGGACGAATTGGCTACGTCAACAACCACATGTAAGATTCCTTTCCATTCGACTCACCCATACACTGTTGAGGTGAAATGCAGACCAACCGTTCCTGACAATATCAGGTACTGGCAAGTGTTTGGTAATGATGATCAAATAGAAGAATTTTTGCAGTGTAAAAACAATTTTGAATGTACAAATATAGATTTAGAGAACGAAGATGAAAATGTAAATAGTTCTGATTTTGAAATTGATAGTGTAAATAGCCTAGATTTAGGAGAATTAGGTGATGACGAAATGGATGCCGATGTTTTACATTTGAAAAGAAACATGTTGCCTAGGGTTCTAGTTCCTTTAGAGGACTTGTTTGATTTTAACGACGTAGCCAAAAAACCCAAAATTGAACCACATGGACAAGAGGTAGAAGACTGTAATATAGGGACTGAGGAGAAACCTAGGATAGTCAAACTGTCTAAATCATTACCCCCAGAACAAAAACTCAAATACATTGAGTTGTTCAAAGAATATTCGGATGTCTTTGCCTGGGGCTATGAAGATTTGAAAGCTTATGATACCAACATCATACAACACAGGATTCCAATAAAAGAAGACCAAAAACCGTTTAGGCAGAAAGTTAGGAGGATAAATCCCAAGTTGCTCCCTCTGATAGAAAAGGAAATCAAAAAAATGTACGATGCCAAAATCATAGTTCCGTTGCGTTTTTCCAAATGGGTCTCTAATTTGATCCCTACACGTAAGAAATTTGGGGAAATCAAACTCTGCATAGATTTCCAAAATCTGAATAGGGTCTCCTTGAAGGATAATTACCCCTTGTCAAAAATGGACCACATCCTGCAAAGGGTGGTCAGATCCAGTCGAATTTCTCTGTTGGATGGTTTCTCGGGTTACAATCAGGTCCTAGTTCACCCAGATGACCAAGACAAAACTACTTTCACCACACCATGGAGCACTTTCATGTATGTGAAAATGCCTTTTGGTCTGATGAACGCAGGAGCCACTTTCTAGAGGGCAATGGATATTGCCTTCGTGGAAGAATTGGGTAAGTTTATTGTCGTCTATTTGGATGATGTAACTGTGTTCTCCCGATCTGATGACGAACACCTGTGGCACCTCAGACGAGTTTTCGAGAAATGTAGAAGGTTTGGGATTTCTTTAAATCCTAAGAAAAGACTTTTCGGGCTAGAGGAAGGACAACTACTGGGACACATCATCTCAAAGGATGGAATCAAAATAGACCCCAGCAGAATTGAAGCCATACAAAAATTAGAACACCCCAGAAACCTTAAAGAACTACAGTCATTTATCGGGAGAATAAACTTTCTACGAAGATTCATTCCCAATCTAGCCGAGCTCCTTAGAAACATTACAAATATGCTTAAAAAAGATGTAAAAATAAAATGGGACTCCAAGTCCAGATACTCTTTCGAACAAGTCAAACGAGCACTCACAGAAGCCCCCGTTTTGATCAGTCCTGATTTTACTAAGGATTTCTATCTTTTTTCTTTTGCTTCCGAACATACTATAGCAACGGTGTTACTACAAAAGAACAGTGAAGGGTATGAACAACCTATAGCTTTCTTTAGTAAAGCGTTAAGAGACGTTGCTCTGAATTACAAGATAATGGAGAAACAAGCTTTTGCCTTGGTGAAAGAGATAAAATATTTTAGGGTCTACATTCTTCATTCCCACACCATAGCTTATGTTCCGAATGCGGTAGTAAAAGACATTTTGACATAGGACAATCCTGATGGAAGAAGGGGAAAATGGATTGCTGTCATTTTAGAATACGATATAGAGATTAAGCCAACAAAACTAATCAAGGGTCAAGGCCTAGAAAAATTAATGGCTGAATCAAATTTCCATGCTCTTGACATTAACATTTTAGTTGCAGCTGATGAACAGGGAGAGATGGCGACTCCAAGTGTGAGAGAGGTATTTCTCAACTCTCCATGGTATGCAGACCTTATATTCGTTTTGTAAAATTTACAAGCTCCCCCTGGTTTAACTAAGATGAAAGCTAGATTTTTAAAGTTGAAATCCTTGAAATTTTGTATTCTAGAAGGCAATTTGTATTGGAAATATCTCGCTTCTGTTAAATTGTTTACTGAAAGATGAAGCTGATAAAGTGTTACAAGAGTTTCATGCAGGAGAATGTGGTGGCCATTTGAACTGGAAGGTCATAGCCAACAAAATACTCAGAGCTGGTTTCTATTGGCCCACCCTGTTCGTCGATGTGCATCATAAAGTGACTGCATGTCATCAATGTCAACTGTTTGAAGGCAAAAGGAAACTCCTGCCTCTCCCCCTGAAACCGATCTCAGTTGAAGCCCCTTTCCAGCAATGGGGACTGGACTTCATTGGAGAAATACACCCCCCTTCTTCAGGCCAACATAGGTGGATTCTCACTGCCACCGATTATTTTACCAAATGGATCGAAGTAGTACCAAGCAGGCAAGCCACTGACTCTGTTATTATCAAATTCATTGAAAATAATATTTTGTCTCGCTTTGGATGTCCTAGAAAGATCATAACTGACAATGCAGCTGCTTTTCGGTCGAGGAAGCTTATAGATTTCTGCAACTAGCATCACATACTTTTGGGGAATTCCACAGCCTACTACCCTCAGGGGAATGGGCTGGCGGAATCTTCAAACAAAACCTTGGTAAATATCATTAAGAAAACATTGCAAGAAAACAATAAATCATGGCACAACAAGTTGGTGTTCGCGTTATGGGCTGACAGACTGACCACCAAAAGGTCAATTGGTATGTCACCATACCAGCTGGTCTATGGCACAGAGGCAGTTTTCCCCACTTCTTTAGGAGTCCCTGTCATGAAGTTGCTTCAAGATGTACAAGCTGAGCCAAATGACTCACAGAGAAGGATCAACCAGATGATCCATTTGCAGCAGTCTAGGGAGGACATTTTCAACAAGACTCAGGTAATCCAAGAAAACATCAAGAAGATCTTTGAAAAACAAACCAAGGAGGATGATTTTGAGCTAGGAGATTTGGTGCTAAGATGGGATGCCAGAAATGAAGACAAGGGAAAGCATGGAAAGTTTGACAGTCTGTTGACAGGACCATACATGATACAAGCTTTTAGGGGAAACAATGTTTTCTTTCTAAACAGGGCTGATGGGACAGATCTGCTAGGAGGACCTGTGAATGGCAGAATGTTGAAACATTATGTGCCACCTCAATAGAGATTCGAGTTTTCACTCTCCATTGTACATACCATTTTTATTTTTATTTTTCACTTGCATTTTCTGAGTGAAGAACATTAGTCAGTTGGTTGAAGCCCGAAGAGAAGGCCCTAAGCTGCTGACCATTGTTTTTCCAATTTTTGAGAATAAAACCAACGAAGACTACTAGGCAGAAATTTTCAGAATGACAAGAACCAGGATTCTTGGCACTTCACAGGGCAAGTACCATCCCCAGGTGGAGCCACTATTATCACCCTATAACTTATAGGATCAACTGGTGACTGGGATATTATCTGTCTCTAGTGTTTTTGTTGACAAATCATTTTTCATTCTACAAATAATTTGAAAAAAAAAAAAGGGCATAAAAGAATTGCAATAAAATCCCCATGAAATAATAGTAACTTGG
>CBVK0102216214.1:0-11319 GCA_900067695.1 Picea abies
AGTTTCTTGTTGCTTTATAATTCAATAGTCAAAATCTCAAAGACTATAGGTGAAAACCTAGTTCAAGCACTTTGAGCTTTGCCCATTATTGAAATAATGATAATATAAACTCTTAGAAAATTTTAGGATTTCAAGTACCCAATTAAGTAGAGACAAAATCTTAGCCTATCCATGTTGAAATAGGAATCACTAACAAATATTCCCTTCTTAGAACCTTCTACTTCAACAGAGTATCGCCCCAACTGGGCAATATAATTTGCCTTAAATAAAATAAGGAGCACTCTCTATGTTGCTTGAGCATTCTCCGGAGGACCCTTCTAGGTCTTGAGACATGTGTTTTGAAAGGCCCATACATAAGAAGAGAAAACATGTAGTGGATTTGGGCTTTGGTTCATTGCATTCAAATTCAAGGTTGCCTCAGCCTTAAATTGTTCTCACTAGAACTATATGACATACAAAATATAACAAAGTTTGAGAGAATGTAAAATAAAATAAAAAATTGTTGTAACATCCTACAAAGCATAAGGTTTTAAGATAATGGCAATTTTTACAAGTAGACACCGTAATATTAGGGACAGTTGGTGACACCCTCCTCTTTAGCATTTTAAGAGTGTACTCTGTAATAATTTGTAGGGTATCTTTCCCCTTTTTCTTGACACTAGGAGTCGCCATACTGGGATTTAACAAAGCACCTTCAAACAACAAAACTTTTTTTGCCAAGTAGAAGAAAACTTAACCCCATGCTTTCTCTGCCACTTCAAGGGATTTAAAACGTTCTGTGCTAAGTAGAAGAAAGCCTAACCCCATGATTTCTCTACTTTAAGCGTGGGCAGAGACACACCCCACCCTGGGAGACCCAATAGAAAATTGTTGGCACAGGGGCAGACCCAGGGTTCAGCTCCAAGAGTGCACCAACAAGCCCTAACTACTGGCCCTTTTGGCAACACCTGCAAAGCAGATGCAGTCTCACCTGAAGCAGCTATGGGGGGGTTGCAAGATAGAGATGTCTACAACCAATGGGAATATCAAGTGGATCTAATGCTAGAATGACACAACATTTATATATCTCTTAATAGTTTAACTCTACTCCGCACAACTATCTATTAGATCTAACACAATAATGCAATAACAATATATCAAAGGGAAAATAACATAGCATAAATCACACACAACACAAGGTATACATGGTTCGCCCCCTCTCTAGGGCTACATCCATAGAATTGTGCTTAAAATATATTAGGATGAAGCATATAGTTCTTGTCTGCGCTCTCAGCTAGCAGATCTTCTCTCTTCTCCTTGCTATCTCTCCCCTCCCCGCGCACCCAGCTGTAGGGTTGACCTTCGCACCCAAATGGAAATATTACAATAAAGAAGGCTCTCTTTCTCATCACTTCTCTCTCACATAATATTACTCACTTGATCACACAATGACAAAGACAACAATAACAATCATAACACCGACCCATCCCAGGTCCTTTAGACCTTTATTTATACATTACAATCAGTCACCAACATCCTTAGGCCAAAACCTAGGTGTCAAAACCTTAGATACCAAAAACCTAGGTGTCTAAAACCCTAGGTCAACTTGACCTGCATTTTTCAGGGCTTCACCAACCTGTCTTTCCTTCCTTCTCGCGTGGTGCTCCAAAGAATCCAACGCTGGCTTTTTCCGCTTGCTAATTTGGCCACGATCCATTTTCCTTATTGATCTGTCATCCTTGATCTCCTCGTCCAACAACTTGCTTCCTTTTACTTCGCTCCATATTTTCTGCTCACTTCGACCCAATAACAGTTACTGTGTCTTCCACACAGTTCACATTTTTCCTTTTCTTCCTTGATCTTCACTTACTTTCACAACCAATGACCAACAGGCCCCCAACACTCCCCTGTGACTCATCCCAAGGCACTTCATATCTGATCCTTTTTCTTTACTTCGACTTCAGACTGTGTAGTGCAGCCTCAACTTTATGCTCTATGCCTCCTTTGCTTCCTTGTGAAGACTGTCTTTTCTGTGTCTGGTACCTAGTTTCAACTACACCTGGTACCTAGAACCTTTTCCTTATGATTTTACTGAGAGCTGGGAGGTAGCTGGTTGTCATAGTACAACTTTAGCCGGCTCCCATTCACTAATACTTCCTTCCATTTTCCATTCAAAGTCTTCAACTGTGCAACTCCTCCTTCTGTAACATAGGCAATCTCATATGGCCTGAACCAATGCGTTCTAAACTTCCCAGTGTGTTTGATGAACTTACTGTCATATACCAGTACTAAATCGCCTTGTTTAATTGCCTTCTTCTTGATGTGCCTATCATGATAGGCCTTCTCTCTTTCCTTCCATACCTATTGATGGAATCCTACAATAAATATGTCTTCTTCTAGTTTGACCAACTATGCAAACCTCTCTCAAACAATGCCAGTGTCATCCATATCTATAAAGGAAACAATTCTTAGGCTTGGTACCAAATATTCCATTGGGACAACGACTTCAAGACCATACACCAACTTAAAAGGGGTCTGCATCGTTAGCTTCTTGCAAGTGGTTCTGTAGGCCCATAGTACTGCTGGTACTCTTAAATCCCATTCATCCCTGTTCACACTGCAAATCTTTGTCAGCGTTGTCTCCAATATCTTGTTGAATGCTTCTACTATTCCATTTGCTTGTGGATGGTAAGGTGTGCTCTTCTGATGGTGGACTGCAAATTCCTTAGTCAGGGCTTCAACTTTTTTATTTATGAAATGTGTGCCTTGATCACTCATAAGGATCTTTGGGCATCCAAACTTGGTTATGATGTCATCAAATATGAAGCGCGCAACTGTAGTTGCACTACAGTCCTTAACTACTCTTGCTTCAGCCCATCTAGTCAAGTGCTTTGCCACAGTAATTATGTACCTTGCTCCTGTGCGCTTTCCTGGTGGGTTTATAGGTCCCACGAAGTCAATGGCTCATTTCTCAAATGCTTGTAGGGTCAGCTGTGGTGCTAATGGAATTTCATCTCTTTTGGATGGTTTCCCAACTCTTTTTCATACATCGCAGGCTCTGTAATAGTCTTTAGCATCTCTGTGTAAGGTAGACCACCAAAGGCCAACTCTAAGAACCTTCTGTGCAGTTGCTTCCCCTGTGTAATGTCCTCCTGCGATGCCTTCATGAAATTCTGCGAGGATCAATGGTTTCTTTGCCTCCATAACACACCTTCTTAATATCTCATCAGGTCCCATCTTGTATAGTTGTCCAGCTATAAGTGAAAATTATGCAGCGCGTACTACTAGTTGTTTCTTCTGGGGAATTGTATACTCTTTAGGTGCCATTCTTGTTGAAAGGAACTGGACTATCTCTGCGAAGTGGTCATTGATATTTCTAATGAACAATAACTATGCATTTGGCAGTATATCCTCCAAACTGGTCAGCTCTTCTCCATGTTCCAACCTTGACAAGTGGTTAGGACCTTCATTTATTCTTCCTGGCTTAACTACAATCTCAAAATCATATTCTTGAAATAACAGAATCCAATCAGTAAACATTTTAAAGTGTCCTCCCAACAAGTAGTGGCAAACTTTCTGCAACACATACACCATGGCTAATCCTTCTCTCTCAGTAGTGGTGTAATTAGTCTCAGCAGTGGATAGTTTCTTGCTAGGAAAAGATAATAGATGGTCAATATATGCTTTGCCAGGTTGTGCTAACACAACTCCCAATGCGATGGAAGATGCATTGACATGCACGTGAAATTCCTTTCTCCAATCTGGGAAAACCAGATTAGGCACAATAACCTTTTTCTTTTTCAGCATGTCGAAGCTCTATTGGCATTCTTCTATCCAACTAAATTGATAGTCTTTCTTCAAAAGCTTCTCCATAGGTGCTATAATTTGGGAATATCCTTTAATGAACTTCCTATAATATCCAATATGTCCTAGCACAATGCGCAACTGTTTGACTAAAGTAGGAGGGGGCAAATAAACTATAATAGTAATTTTAGATGGATCTACCAACAATCCCTTCTTGCATACAATATGACCTAACAACACTCCAAATGATGAAAAGAAGATGCATTTCTTCAAATTCAAGGCAATTTGACACTGCTTGCATTTGTCCAACATTAGCCTTAGACATTCAATATGATTTTTCAATAAACTAAAAACAATCCAATCCTCAAAATATGCTTTTAGAAATTTATGCAGAAACTCCTTGAATGCTTCGACCACCACCCTAGAAAATATGGCTGGGGTATTCTTCAATCCAAATGGCATCACTGTATATTGGTAGGATCCCCATTCTTTTGCAAATGTGGTCTTATGGTGATCTTCCGTGGCAATCCGGATTTGATGGTATCTTGAAAATCCATCTGTAAAAGAATATACCTCTTGGCCTCCCACATTATCTAACACTTCGTCAGTGAATGGTGTAGGGAAGGGATCATGAAAAAATGCATCATTTATCAACTTCTTGAGATCTACACAGATCCCAATCTTTCCTGTCTTCTTGTCTTGTACCACCATAAGGCTAATCCATTCTGACTCTTCGACAAGTTCGATAATTCCTGCTTCCAACAATCTATCGAGCTCAATCTTCACTTTCTCCTTTTAATTAGGGTTCAATCTGTAGGGTCTCTGTTTGAATGGTCTTGCATATGGTTTCAAAGGGATCCTCATCTCTCCCATAGGCCCTTTAATTCCCTTCATATCAGTAATCTTGGTCGGAAACAAGTCCTGATATTCATGCAGTAACTGTGTTATCTTGTCAATAGTAACAACATCCTAATAATCTCCAACATTTGCAAGCTTCAATGTTTGCTTTGTTCCGATATTGATCTTCTTAATCTTGATCAGCTATTCAATGAATGGTATCTCAACTGCTGGTCCTTCCACATCTCTTTGGCCTTCTGTTTCATAAATGTTCACCTTCCTAGGATCATCGTCTTCATCAACATTGATGTTGTAACAACCTTGCAGTTTTTGGAGAGGTGCAGTCCATTCGTCCTCTTCTTGTTCTAAAGGGGGGATAGAGGCCTCCTCAAATAATTCCTATCTTACAATCTATAATGCTTCATATACTAAAGGATATTGACTATCAAATAAGCAGGTGGTTACAAAGTTCCGAGTCGTACCTTCCCAATCTGCAGTGATGAGGCGCAACTTCGCTTGAAGGTACCAGTTGATAGGGGTTGTGTCTAGTGTGTTAATGAACTTGTGCACCCACTGATCTTGAGGAATGGTTCTCCAAGCTTCCTCGCAACCTCTCACATGGTCTTTTGGGCAGCTTCGACTTGTGTACCGAACTTCGCAGCCTTCTACTTGTGTTGAGAACCGCGCGGTCATCAGGGTACGACATTGTACCCATTCTATAATGTTGTTTTTGTGTGTCCCCCACCATCTTGCTGGTGTTGCTTTAAAGGCCTCATCCATTGCCAAAAATATCTATTGTGTTGGTACACTTACTTCAAATTCCGACAAGAAGGTTTCTAAAGGATTCAGACCATCAAAAGTGGGCAAGTTACTTACTGTTGTGCCGATCCAAAGAACTTCTTTGGTTAATCTAGCACATTTCCTTGTAGATACTTCATACATTTTTCTCTGCCAGTTCTCCAATGCTTCTTCTGAGTCTATTGAGCATGCACTATCACTTCACTAGCTTAGGTTCCCATTAGCCATAGGATTAATGTAATCTTGCTGTCTGGCTGTTAATTTGTATATGTTTTCCAGTTCATATGCACGGTCTTCTTCTCTGATAGGTTCTGTGTATCGCCGACCTTCATCTGGATCTAAAGGTGCAATGACCCTAAGGCCATATCTTTCAAAATACATTCATCTTTTCTTTAAATCAACCATAGTGGAATTATTGAAAGACCAATCAATTCCTAACAACGCAGGGTAAGGGCAGCTGTCATCAACTATCTCAATTACCTCAAAATCTGCAAACGTTCTTACTCCGCCAATGTCCATAGGTACATGTTCCAATATTGCAAAAGGGATTATTGCCTGCTGATTATCCATCCTAAGCCTGATAGGGGATTAGATCAACTTTGGTTTTCCCATCAGTGCCCAAGTTTGCTTCGTCATGACATTGACCTCCGACCCTAAGTCGAGGACCACATAGTCTATATCATATTCTCCTATTTGAGAATTCAAGTATAATTCCTTATTTGTCCTTATCTTTTTAGCGATTTGATGTACTTCCCTATTCAGTAAGGGGTCTATCTTTCCTAGCTCATACTGTCTGATTAAATTTTGTAGCTCTTGTACAATGCTCTCATCTTGAATCAACTTAATAGAAGTATATACAAATTCCATGAGCTTGCTTACCTCTTTTCCTTCTTTTGGTGAAGTAGATTGATCGAATGCAAAAGGCATTCCATATTCTCTTACTTCTGGCCATGTCTTTGATGCAGAACCTTGGTCTCCTTTGAACTCATTTCTTTCCTCCTCAAATATTTGTCTTTCTTTCTTTGCATCAAAAGTTTGGGCCTTCTCTATAGCTTTCCTGACTTCTAAGTCTTCTGTAGTCTTTCTTTGGGTTAGTTTGTCTTCTCCTATAACAACGCCTCCTCTAGTGATAATACCGACTCTAGGGTCTTCTCCGCGAGGTTCATCATATATTAGTTTCACTTGTGGGTTCTGCTGAGGTCCTTGTCTTTTCTGAAGCTTAGCTAGCAGCATAGGACAATCTTCTATAACGTGTTCGGAGGAACTGTAGTAGCTAAAAGTAGTGCAAGGGTTCTGAAAATCCCTTGCTAAGTGTCCTGGTTGTGTGCAATTATAACAAATGATTTGTCCTCGGC
The DNA here is from genome assembly GCA_900067695.1 of Picea abies. NCBI lineage: Eukaryota > Viridiplantae > Streptophyta > Pinopsida > Pinales > Pinaceae > Picea > Picea abies. The sequence continues at coordinate 6,774 of CBVK0102216214.1, forward strand.
CTCGACCCATACCTCCTCCTCGTTCTTGTCCTCTGAATCCACTGCGACGATTGAAGTTTCCTCTCCTAGGGGAGTTATACTGCATAGTGTTTCCTTCTTGCTATACTTCACCTTGAATTTTGTATATGTCTCTTGACCTTTCATGCATGAGGTCATAATCCCTACAATCCCTATCATCATGCCCCACAAACTTACAGAACGTGTAATACAAATTTTTGGGTGTCTGAACATATTTTTTCATGTAATAGCACTCACCAGGGCGATGTCTATTTCTGCATACCTCGCACTAGGGTAGGGTGACCTCCTTCAAAGGGCTCAGAGCTCTAGAGGCCAAGTATTCATGAAATAGGGGACAATGTTCCTTGTCATGGCCTTCTGATTTGCATCTGACACACCATATGTCTTCTCTTTTATCTTTTCCGTTATCATTATTCATATCTTCGACCTGTAGAGACAAACTAGTTAGTTGACTCAATATTTGACTCATACCTGAGTTGGATTCTCCCATAGATGCTAACTCTAACTTCATGGTGATCTCTAGTGCCTCAGCCTATGAAGAAATCTTTTGTTGCATCAGAGGAGCTCTGATATGTGGTAAGAGGGAAGCAATGAACCATTCTTTGTTCTGCTCATCTGGGATCTAAAAATTCAATCGACCTGTTAAGGTCTTGAATCTCTAATCGAATTCCCAAATAGGTTGAACTACCTTCTGCTTGATCTCTTTTAGCTTTGTAATACATTGTGATTCCGATTTGGGTTTCTTGAACTCTACAATCAATGCATTCTTGATCTCATTCAGTGGCTTAGGCTGTGCAAGTCCTTGGACAAGCTTCATGTACCAACTCAGTGCATGATCCCTTAGAGTAGTGCTGAACTGAGTTCTTTTAACAGCTTCGTCGGTGACATTTTTAATATTCCATACGACTTCACATAGGAACCAGTGCTGATCAAGATCTTCAGATCCATCTCCCCTAAAAATAGGGAGCCTCATCTCATATTCCATAGATCTTCCTAGGGTTCCTAACTGAGTATGTGGTTGACTACTAGTGATAGTGATCTGAACGCTCTGGTGGCTTGGATTGCTCTGATTTCTTAATGCTATTGAATCAACAAGAGATACAATAGTACTTACTTCGACAGTCTGCACAGTTCCTGAAGTTTTTGGCTCTTCTCGGCGAGGCTCTTTAGCTTCCCCTTCCTCTGCTCTAACGGGGTCTGAATGCTTTTCGTCTGTCAAATCTTCCTCTTCTCCACTGTAGAAACCCTCGTCCCCGTAGTTTTGCTTAAACAAGTTCACAAGATGAACTTCTCTAAACACTCTCCCACTACGCGTATGTCCAACCTCTGTGTCGCTTTCGCTGTCCGAATTCTTGAACATTAGATTTTCCAGATTCGACGGATTTACTGTATCTTCAATATGTTCTTCTCATGCAATAACATCTTGATCCTCAACTTCAAAAAATGTAAAAAATTTTCCTCTGGGTCCCTTGAAGAAATATCTCTCGGCTTGGCTATATGACTCTACTCTGTCAACAACAAACTCAGTGATGTACCCTCCAATGGTGCTATCAAACCAGTGATATAATTCTCTTGACATGGCGTTATCAAATCTCTTAACCTTTTTGATTAACGCCGATGTCCATACCACAGGTGGCCTAGATATGACCTCAAACCGGGTATCTTCTAACCTAGCTAACCACTCGTATAGCTCCTGATGGATTCCTCCAAAGAAAGCTTTGTGTATATCAGTAAAGATATATCTCTCCAAACTTCTGAATATCTGTCTTTGATGTAAACCACCTTGACATTCCCTCAAGAATATTATTGTCCTAGCAACAAAACCATTTGTTGGCACAGGGAAGACCTAGGGTTCATCTCCAAGAGCGCACCAACAAGCCCTAACTATTGGCCCTTTCGGCAACACCTGCGAGGCAGATGCAGTCTCACCTGAATTAGCTATGAGGGGGTTGCAGGACAGAGATGTCTACAACCAGAAGGAATGCAAAGTGGATTCACAGCAACCAACACACAACAATCTAGTATTCTTTATCTTCTTACAACCTATTGTGCAAGTTATATCTCAGATCTAATACATTATCATAATAGCATCATCTCAAATGAGAAAGGGTGGAGAATCAATCACACATGACACAAGATATACGTGGTTCACCCTCTCTCTAGGGCTACGTTCACAGAACTGTGCTTTATAATATATTAAGACGGAAGCATACAGTTCTTATCTGCGCTCTTGGCTAGTAGAACTTCTCTTCTTCTCTCTCTTTCTCCCTTCCCTGTGCACCCAGCTGTAGGCTTGATCTTCGCACCCAACTGAAGATCTTACAACACAAACTGCTCTCACGATACTATACTTCTCTCTCAATAGCAATCTCTCCTCACAACACAATCTCTTCTAACAGCAACAACACTAACCCATAATAACAACAACAATAATGAAAACCCCCCAACCCAGGTCCTCTTGACCTTTATTTATACATTACAATAGCTCACTGACATCCTTAGGACAAAACCTAGGTGTCAAATCCCTAGATACCAAAACCCTAGGTGTCTAAAACCCTAGATCAACTTGACCTGTGTTTTCAGAGCTTCACCAACCTATCTTTCCTTCCTTCTCGCGCGATGCTCCGAAGCATCCAACGGTGGTTTTCTCCACTTGTTGAGTTGTCCACGATCCTTCTTCCTTGTTGATATGTCATCCTCGATCTCCTCATCTAACGGCTTGATTTCTCGGACTTCACTCCATCTTTTCTGCTCTTTTGCTCACTTCGACCCAGTAGCAGTCACTGTGTCTTCCGCGTAGTGCACATTTCTTCCTTTTTGCCTTGATCTTTGCTTACTTTTCTACCCAAGGGCCAACAGGAGATCTCCTTCTTTTGGCTCGTCTGGTTCACTAGGATGGAGCTTAGTGGTAGAAACGGTGGCACTGGGTTCCACGTCAATGATCTGTCTTCCCCTTTTTGGTTCTAACTCAGAGTCAAAACACGCATCTGATTCAAAGGCTTTCACTTTGAGCGGAAATCGGTAGTCTTATGCCAAGGTCTCTTATGGAAGTCGCACCACTTCCCGATATCCTTCCTTGTCTTTTCGGTGTCCTTCTTTGCTTGCGGATTGGACTGGTTGTCTTGATACTTTCCATCTTTGCTTTGTCCTTTGTTCTGTATGTTGGGGCCACCATTTCATGGTTTTTTCTATGTGGGGTTCCCAGGCCCAAATTGTCATGTCTTTTGTTTGAGCTTCTACTCGATTTTGACGGCATATCGATAGGCCGCACCCAAGGATGAGATGTCCAAAAATTCCATTTTAGTCTGGGTGTATCTATATAGAGCACCGCAATACTTGAGCACCAAATGTCGCTCTGAATCTTTGATACCCAGCTTGGTGCACAGGGTATGGAAGATATTTGTGAAATTTGGCACTACTTGGTCTCTTTCTTGCCACAGTGTGGTCCATTTGGTATACAGTCGGCATAACTTCTGACAGGGTAGTATTGTTCCTTAATAGCATCCCTAAAGGATTCTGAGGTGCCCGCGATTGTAAATAATGAGGGTTCCTCTATTTTCTTTTTCTCACAGAAAGTTTCCAACCAATCTTTGACATGGGGAACGGCTTTGAGGAGCACAAAGGTATTTTTTTTTCTATTTGAAAAGCTATGGATAGAAAGATACCCTTCTACTAGATTGAACCACTTGTCTACAACATTTGTGTCTATTTGACCTTCAAATATAGGAATATTGAAGTTGATTTGTACCTTAAAGGGGGCGGCGCCTTCACTCAAGGAAGATGCGTCACCTGTTGGTAGTCGTCGAAGGATTTGCGCGAAACTATCCATCATCTAGTTCCTTTGTTGCATGAGGGCTTCCTCAAGTAACACTTTGAAAGGATCTATTTTCCCATCATCTTTATTTTCTCCTACCATGAGAGGTCGTTTGGGCATACGAGATATTTTTTCCTCAAGAGAAACAAGCTCGAGACCCAATTCTTTGTACCCTGACCTCGTTGGGGACATGCATTAAGATGACAAGGATCAGACTGTTAGAATATAGAGGATTGTGCTCGTTTAACCATTGACGATACCCTCGTCACCCAACCACAGGCCGAAGCCACCCTCCGAGCACCTTGACCTTGACCGAGAAGAGAATCATGGCTGCAATCAATATCCAAGAGAGGCTAAATGCACCAAGCAAGAGAATAGAAACTAAACTGAACAAATGATCCCACCCAGAAGCTAGCGCACCACTTTCCCAGCTCTCCCAGAAACTTGCGCACCAAACTATTGTTGCCTGCAACTGCCTGCGCAGATTTATCTCTCACTGTAACTGCTGAGATGATGAAATAATGAAACTGGGGCCCTATATTTATAGTGGACTGGCCAGTCTAATTGGGTCCGACTTCTCCTTCTGGGCATCAATAAATTCAATATAATTATATTTTTTCAGCCGACAACTTGTCTATGGTTTCCTTCAATTCTTTGCTTCCTTCCGGAGGATTCTAGTCTCATCATAGGTCACAATAGAGGTTCATACCTCCC
>CBVK0102216219.1:0-13948 GCA_900067695.1 Picea abies
AAAAGATACAATGGAAAATACAAACATTACATAGAGATTTTTCCCCTGGAAACCCAAATCGGGAAAACCAACATATTCTATATTCCTTCATAGTGATACATTGTTTACAATACAATATACATATAGAAGCCAGCAGAATCCAAAACCCTAACCCAATGACTTGGATTAGTCAACAACCCTAATTCCTTAATCGAAAGTAGAAAACCATCGGCAAAAAACCATGTGCCGAAAAACCGCCCAAAAATGCGATGTGTTTCCCGAGGCAAAAAAAATTCCTACTCGTGCAAAGAATATAACACATACCCAACAACCTTGTTTGCAAAGTATTTGATTAAAATAATCAGCTTGAAACACAGTATCCTAGTTGGGGACATTACATTCATGTTCAATTTCTCTGGTACTCATCTTGCAAATTGGGTATTTTGTTAAACCAACTTGGGTTACCTCTGATGGTGCATCATTTAATTAGAATTTAATAGTATTTCGGGTCCATGAGAATGGGAAAATGCAAGCCCTTGTGCAACTCAACATGCATAATTTCTAGTACATATACAACTATCCAAGTAATATTATTGTATAACCCTTTCAAGTCTAGGAATTGGACAAGTTTAAGTCTTTAAATCTTGACTTTCACAAGTTTTCACATGGACTCGTGGATTTTAAGCTCTTTATGCTTTTGCAAAACCCTTTTTATAGATTCAACACATTATTGAACTAGGATTAATGAGCATTTTCATATTCCTGGACCCACGTGTATAGGGTATTTTATGTTTCTATAGCTTCCACAAATTCTTACAAGGACCCAAACTCTAAATTTGCGATATTTTATAGCTTTTTGAATTTGTAGGCCCAAGTGGATCGAAATTCTTGTGTTTTGAGCAATGTGAAGAACTCCCCATGGACACTGCTAGATTATTAATATGCAAAATGAACTGACACAAGAATATGAAAAATACCCTTAAGGTAGGGAAACACCAACAATTACCCATTGAGGACAGAACCACTCCACAAGCAATGCTTGTTGCAATACAACTCCAACATGTTCAATTCAATGAGATGCATGTGTAAATGTACTCTCTCATGAGTATTCCTAGGGCCCGTGCCAACTATCCCTCATTGTTACACACCATAAATTATTACCCACCAACTACCTTGCGGGCCTTATCCAATGAGTATGGCCACATTATATTAGGTAACCTCCCTACATACCTAACATTCCACTACATTAGGTAATACAAAATGTTAGGATGTGTGGTTAATCAATACCAATCACAATCGTCCATCCATCCTAATCTAATCCATCCATTGGGTCTGTCGTTTGTCATTCCATCTACATATCGAATATGGTTGCTCCTCTTTGGTTCCTTCATGTTGTTTCACTACTTAGATGTTTGCACTCTTTGATTTTATTCCTCTGTGTGCCTCTATACTAGGTGCTTTTTTGGTTCCACATAAGTCCATAATTAGGTTTTTCAAAGCTCACGGTCTTGCCTTGATGAATGTCATTTCTCATAGTGTTGTTGGTGGTGATATGTAACAAACTTCACTATTTGTTCTTCTTTTTACGACTCTTCAGCCTATTGTTCCTTTGACGTATGGCGCTATGTTGACTCTTTTTTCTATTACCTAAATTGAATCTCAACTATTTTTCAATTTACCATAGAGTACTACTTTTAAGGTTGATTATCATGCCTTAACATTGAATCTCAAAATGATAGTTCATGTTAGGTACATGTAAATTAACAGTCCATCCTTATGTATGGTGGTGGAACCTTGGTCTTGAAAATTGTAAACTATATAGTAGGAAACTCATGGTTGTGTTGGGTTGCATAAATCATTTAAATTAGAGATGCAATATAATGTTTAATTTTAATTAAAATATTTTTTCCTTGGCAATCATTTAACATTATTATATAATGTTTAACCATTTTTCAATGTGAATTCTTTGTTGTGCAAGAAGATACAATATGCTGATCAAACATGTTTAGAAACTTAATTAAATGAATCAATCAATGATTGCCCATTTTGATTAATATTTTAACTCATTTTTTTATTAAATTATATTTTTAAAATTTATTGTTAAATATTTTTATCAATTTTGATAGAATTAAAAATATTTTAGTTAAATATAACAAAAAATTTATTCTTGCAACAATTGGAGTACTTTGTCCACATGGTGTAGATGGGCATCGCAAGTGTGACTATAAATGAGGATGTCGTGAAAGAAAACCAGAACAAACTTCCGAAGGTAGGGATTCAAGAGTTTGTTCTTGAGAATTTGGAAGGTAGATGGGGCATTGCAAAGTCCAAAAGGAATTACCAAGATTTCATTATGTCCTTCATGAGTTTTGAAAGCAGTCTTTGGAATATCTGCTTCATTCATCCAAATATGGTGATAGCCCGAGCGAAAATCTAATTTTTTGAAGAAACATGCACCCTGGAGTTCATCCAACATATCATCAATTATAAGAATGGCAAAATTATCCTTAATGGTCAATTTATTAAGGGTGCAAAAATATGGACACATTTGCCAATAACCTTCTTTTTTTAAGACCATCACAACGGGGGATGAATACAGGCTGGTACTTGGGCAAATCATACCGACCTCTAGTAATTCATGCAATATTTTTTCTATTTCATTTTTTTAGCAAATGGATATTGATAGGGGCGTACATTAGGGGAATGACTGCCTAGAAGAATATGGATGTTGATATCATGCTCACCCTAGGAGGGGGGTAAGTTTGTGGGTGTCTTAAAGACCCCGTGGTGCTTATCCAAGACTAGTTGCAGATTAGGATGTACTGCTGGAGATGATTGATCATGTACCTGGATGGCATTAAGTTGAGCAATCACACCATGGTGCCCTTTCTTCAGAAATTTCTCCTTCCTGTGAGAATTAATAATTTATGGGGAGCCAACTTGTAGGCCTCCGAGGGTATACATATTATAATATTGAGTATAGCTCATATATAACTCTTGATAATCCATGGTAATCAATCCTACGACAAGCCATTCAACACCCAATACAATATCACAACCACCCATGGCAATGGACAACAAGTGATTTTTCAGGTTATAATCACCCATTTGGAGTTTGGCATTCTCACAACGACCCTCACATTCCATTGTACCACCATTAGCTATAAGAATTTGAAAATTAGAAACTGGTCTAATAAAGCAATTGAAATCCTCAGTGACCCTGTTGTGAATAAAATTATGGGTGCTTCCACTACCAATCAACACCATGACCAACCTATGTTTGATGTAGCCCTTGATTTTTAATGTCCGTGGAGCAAAAATACCCACTAGGGCATGGATAAATATGACAGCTTCCTCTGATTCCATAGGAGGTGTGACTGGATCCAGGATGGGGGGAGTTGGTTGCGGGTCCTTGAAGTCTGGGGCCTCATTCAATAGTCTGTCCTTGGAGGAGGTGGGAGCTGACCCATCAATCTGGAATAGATTTTGTTCATTACATTTATGGCCCGACGAGCACTTTCCATGACAGTAATAAAAAAGTCCTTGCTTCTGATTTTCAACCATTTATGCTAGAGATACCTTTTGGACCTTCAAAGTTTGTGTCGGAGCAAGGGAATCCCCTGGATGAGGGCAGGTGGGAACTACAGAATGAAGAGGTTGGGCATGAAGAATGTTATCAATGTCCAATGCTAATTTGCACGCCTGCAACTAGGTAACATGATGGTGCATGCAAACATGAGCCCTAATAGCATTCTTTAAGCCACTGAGGAAACACTCAAGATATAACTCATCGGATAAGCCCTCAGTTCTGATAGACAACTGTTCAAATGCGGTAATGAAGTCTGCTATTGACCCTCTTTGTCTTATCTTGGTGAGTTGTCTCAAAAAATGAGATTCCCTATCAAAATGAGCACAAACTGCTTTGGTGAACATGGTCCAATTTGGTTGTCTTGGATAACATTTATCGTGCCATTGCCATCATTTCCATCGTTCTTGATCCAAGTAAAAAATCCCACATGGATTTTGGTCTCATCATCCCGAATATAATGGAGGGAGAAGTAGTGTTCCATTTGGGATATCAAACCAATCGGGTTTGATCCATCAAATTTATGCATCTCAACTTTGGGCACCTTATTTTAGGAATTTGGAGAACCCCAAGGGGAGTGGGAAGGATGAGTATTCTCACAATGAGAAGAATGAGTAGCCTTAGAGTGGTACTCAGGGTTCTTACCGTTTCTCTACGTCACAAAGTCTTGCAGCTATTGGGTGAGGGAGCTCAGGCTCTTAGTTATCTGGTCCATGTCCTCAGACATTTTGGTTACCTTAGTGTCCAACTCTTCCAGGTTCTGAGAGCGGGTTGTAGGGGCCATTGTGGAGGCTTAGGTAGAATGATACCTCAATGATAAACACAACATAAGGAGTCTGTTAGGCAAGGTGACAAATAAGGGTGTCGAGAAGGGGGGTCGGGTCCACCAAAAAAATAGGCTTAAAAATGATAGGTACCACGAAAATAATGACAAAGAGAGGAATCCAATGGGAGAAGTCCCAAATGAGGGTGTCAGGAAGGGGGGTTGGGTCCACAAAAAAAATAGGATAAAAATGATAGGCACCAATGTAATCAGGACAAAGAGAGGAATCAAATGGTAGAGGTCCCAAATTAGGGTGTCGATGACACCACTATACTCTTTTTTTTTTTACACCTGCGAAGTTACACTCTGATATAAATAATACTGCATTGTCAAAATGCTCAAATTCTTAACAGGAAAAAATGTGTAGTAATTTCGTAGCCAGAAAAAAGAAGGCAAGGTTGCAAGACAATATAGCTCGATTGTTCCTGTTTTGTTTCTTTCCCAAGGGGAATGGTTTTCAGGGTTCCCACAGACAAGGTTTTTCCCTGTGCTATAGCTCTCCGATATACATGCGGGGTCGAATAGTAGTACTCGGCCCAATATCTCAGGTCACCAACTAATGAGGCTCGACCGTACCCTTATCTATACTACCCGATTACCCAAGTACTAGAGAGTATCTTCTAGAGTGATGTTCTCAGTGGCACTATAACAGTCAGGTGGTTGATCGGTTGATCTAGAGTTGGTTTTAGGATATCCTCGGGGTCTTCTGATATACCAGAGGTACGAGGAATAGAGAATATGTGTACATGTGTTGTCTGATGCACTACCACTCGAAGGGATACCAACAGGGGTTAAAAGGGTGTCCAACAATGTGAGCTTAAAAACCTCTTGTATTTCCTGCATCTTTGCTTCCTCGACCACAGATTTATGCGTTGAACGATATCTCTGTAGTTAAAAGACGTTGGAACATGTCTCTAGCCTACAAATTTCAAAAACAAAATGGGTAAGTGTTGGCTTGGGAAAGAGCCCTGATACCACTTGTAATATGCTTAACTTGAAACAAATAACACAAGAAGCAAATATACCCCAAGAATAATAGGAACATTCAGTAGAGAGCATAAATATAATATTGATAGCACCAAGAGAGCTTTGTTCACTTGCCTTTTCGTGGGGGAAACCTCCAAAATGAGCAGATCTCTCTTACAATAATACTCAAGATAAGTTTTCTCACAACTCCTATTCTTATTTATACTAATTATATCTTCTAAAGAACATTTTAGAGGAATATATTTCTAGAAATGAAATCTTCTATTAGGTCTTCCTACATTGACTTGTTCACATTTATTTAATAGGCCTTATTAACTAATGTCAGCCCTTATTACATGGAAAATATATCATGCTAACTAATGACCAACTAAGAGGGGTTAGGGTCGAATCACATAGGGTGATTAATTACCATACATGACGATCAAGGAGTATTCAATATGAAGTACCCTGCACACTTAAAGTTCAATGCAGGATTAGGCACATCAAACACTAAAAAATTTATTCTTCTTGTAGGTGGGATAATAGCTCTCGATGCCATTTTTTTCCTAAGAATTTGTGGTACGTCATTGGTCTATGGTCTCTGGTTCTTCTTTGATTTGGTTTGAATTGGGACTCTGCATTAGATTTCATCAATTCTAGTTTATTATTATGGGATCCTGGCTTTGGTTGTTTATTGGATTTATGTTTTGTTGACCCCAGTTCATGAGGATTTTGTGGCTCTATTTTTGGATCTAAATTGCGGGGCTTTGAATCTTGGTGGCTTGGAAACTAGAGTTTTTGTAGTTTGGGTCACATTGGTCAACATGGATCTGCAGTTTTTGGTTCACATGGTTTGTGTGGGATATTTTTTTCTCTATTATGGAAGTACTTGTTGTTCTAGAGCGTCCCTGCTCCTAACAACTTGAATTTGTTAAAGGTTAGCATTCTAGAAATCAGTTTGTCTGGTTAAATATTTTAGAAATCACTCTTATTAATCAATTTAAACTCTCTCTCTCTCTCGCTCTCTCTCTCTCTCTCTCTCTCTCTCTCTCTCTCGCTCGCTCGCTCGCTCACACACACACACACACACAAACACACACATTCTCTAGTCATTTTTCTCTAACCTTTTCTAAGACAAATCAAAATGTACTTACTTTCCTCTTTTAAAATATCTTCAAGTACCTTCTTTTTCTTTTTCTTCCTTTGTATACATTTTTTAATTTCTATGTATTCATCAAATTTAGTTTCTCATAAATATCAATACTTTTAATAAGTAATAAAGTTGTTGATATTAATAACAAATATTATTTAAAAACAAACACCTTGGCAAAGTGCATGGCACTACGAATTATGAAAATCCCCAAATCTTAAAATGTGACATTACATCTGTGTCATAAAGTTATCAAAATGGAAGGAGTATCTTCATCATTATTATTCTTTTATTGGGGTCTTCTAAAAAAATCCAGTTTGTTTTCAACATAATGGTTATACATGCTTGTTAACTTTTCATATCTGACATTATAAAATGAATAAAAAAACATAATTGACCAATTATAGATGACCATAATAAAATTACATCTCCACTCGGATGGGGTGATAAGTGTTGGGGCCATAACACTCCCCACATGTCGTCTGGCCTCCAGCATGCACAAGAGTACAAGCATGAGGAAGGGAAAGGAATTAGAGGTTGGTTTTGTTTTGGTTGTGGGAGATCCGTCTGGCTTGAAAGGGTATGGGACTTCAATTGCCAAATTGTGAAATGATCCCTCACATCATGCAACTTTACATGATTGAGGGTTATACATTGGTGAAGGAGATTATCAACCAGAGGATGTCAATTGTAGGGGGAAGGAAGTTGGTCCTGTAGGGAGATGTTGATTGCATCGAACAAGCTCAAGTTTTTGTGAGCACGCCATGGTTCTGCACAAACCAGTCTCCAGGCACCCTTTGTAATTTTCTATTACTGTTACTATATCTAGGTGTGGAGCTTTGAAGTACTATAGGGTGGGACAGTTGGGATTTCAATTCACCTTGTTTTGGGTCAAATTTGAGTAATATTGAGTTGTTAGGAAATGTATTGGGTGGCCATTCAAGCTATGTTAGTGTCATTGTTGTCTTGGGTATTCTGGGAGATAACTTAGGGTATTTTTCCTTCAATGTACCCATGATTTGGCTTATCATCACTCCCATACCATTCATAACCACCATGACCGTGGGAAACAATCCTTTGGTGGGGTAAGGTTGAAAAATAAATCCTAGGGATTGTACCCTTAAGGCGCCTATCCATTATGACCATGGGTATTTCACCAGAGTGGAAAAGGAAGCCTAGGGATTATACCCTTAAGGCCCCTATCCCTTGTGACCATAGGTATGTCACTAGAGTGGAAAAGGAAGCCGAATATACAACTTGTTTCTACCGCTCCAGGTTCTTCGAGGAAGTTAAAGAAAATTTGTAGGGAATAGAAGAAAGTATCTAGGAGAAAATACAAAAACTCTCTAGTGAATAGATTCAAGCCAAGTTTGAGAGGTGGGTTCAAGAATCTAGGTTTTCTATAACCCAGGATACAAAATTATTTTGAATTATTAAAACTTAATAGATAATTAAAGCCCTTATTGCCTAAGTCATGGAGGAGACAAACCTTCAACAATAGGATATCTTGCATAAAATTTACTTGTTGGATGGGAAATTTGTTACGGTTTGCAAAGCTATTTTTCAGGATTGAAATTGTTGTTTGTGAGGTTCCTAATGACTACATTGAAGCTATGCCACCGAATGTAGATTCACATAGGTCGGTAGGAACACAATACAATTCCATTTTCCTTGATGATGACCCCCAACATATTGGTAAAGCTAAAGAGGACCCTGTGGACACTAAGGAACTAGAAGGACAACCCGGGGAAGAACATATTGGTAAAGCTAAAGAGGACCTTGTGGACACTAAGGAACTAGAAGGACAACCTGGGGAAGATAGTTTCCTTTCTCCGTCTAGTTATATCCAAAATGTTGTTATGTTATCTAGTTTTAATTACAAGATGTTGGCTCGTAGTAAGTAAAATAATCTCTTTTTTTTACTGAACATTAGGCTAATAACTCCTTATGTCATGAAAAATTATGCTTTCTTTCAATTGTTGGAGGTCTTATTTTCCCTTGTGGAAGGCCTCAGACAAGGATGTATGTACTCCTTTTTGTATATAATATGAATCTGTGATTGTGCTTTAGTTAGAAATAAAAATAATTTAAATTGACATGTCCATAATATAAATGTTGAAATAAAAAATGTACATATCACTCTTTATTGTCATCACCCTAATTATCTTCCTTGCTTGGAATTATAACATGATTATTCTCAAAAATATGTTTTTATATTGATTCATGTGTTACTACAAACCACCAATCCATATCCAACACATCTAGGTTTAAAAAACACTTAGTTGCAACTTTTTGGGAAAACATAATGGTCCGTTTTTCATCATACATCCTTCTAAAGTGGATACATATCAGCCAACTATCACAATATTCTTTTACATTACTTCGGTCAAAGGTATTCCACCACTTGCACCTCAAAATAACACATTTGAAAGTTGAGAAGCCCTCTTGCATGATCTATTGTATCTTTCCGATGTAACCTAACATCCCCTATATTATGTTCCGATCATGATGACTAGCATGACTAGATTGGTTGAAATCAACTTCCTCTCCATAGTCTAGAGTGACATGTCCATCATTGACATCCTTAGTATGAAAATGATGTCCATATTCCCACATAGATGGGAACAAATGCACCTGTAAAAATGTGAACAAAGGATAGTGTCATATGTCTAATAACCCAAGCATTAATAAAAACATATGGATGTTATAATTGAAATATGCATTATGAAATTAATAATGTACACAAAGAGATTATTATAGAGTTGTTGAACTTGATCCCTATCTTTATTCCATCCTCTTCACCACATGGGAAATGATCGCACACACCATATTTTGTCTAATCTAGTTAGCCACTAAACTACTAGGATAAATCATTGGCATATTTTATTTTAAATGATCAGGATAAGGCATGTTTCTATTATTCAACCATTTGAATACTTTCTTATCATTGTACCATTTCCTTCTCTTCTATTCATATGATGGTTGTGTTTCCTCCACGTTGTAAAGAACAAATTTATTGGTGGCATCAATTTCTAAATTCGCTAATGTATTCATAAAATCAAAACGAATAGTATGAGATCATATATACATTATCAAGTTCAATGTAAACAATTGCTATGTAGAAATTTAACAAAATATAAGTGACTTACTCTTTATCATTGTTCTTTTTTCCATTCATTTGAAGTAGTTCTCCTTCATGTTTGTATTTTCCCCATTGGTCATCCTAAACCATTGCATTTGGTGTGTGTCGATTTTCTTGATGTACTCATTGGCATAATAGAATAAATCATATACTATGTATCCCTCCACCATAGACCCCTCGGGTTTCTTCTCTTTTTCAAACAAATCCCTTCAACCTTTTCATGTACCTCTCTAAGAAGAACATCCAACAACATGAAGCTACACTGGCTAATTCATAATCACCAGCTAGGTGAATCAAAAGATGGACTTGCAAGTCCATGAAACTTGTCATCAGTTCCTTCACAAACATACAAAATAACCATGTCAATATCCTTTGATGTAATCCAATGCACAAAAATAGATAATTTAGATATGGCATGTCACAGTTCCTGGGGGAAGTCATGGTTCACACAACCATGCATAAGAAAAGTATAATGGCACTACAAAATAAACACATGCAAAATTAATTGTCAAGCACAGTATGATCGACAGTACAAAAAATGAAGCATGAAATCCACATAGATACCCTTCGAGGGTTCAAATGGTCATGTGATTTCAACCTTGGCGAATGTTCATCTACAATGAGGCAACATTGTAGAGTTGAGCCATATAAACAAGGCACCTTCACATCCAATATAACATCATTTTCCATAGAAAGATCATCTTTCTTGAAAATTCATGGAACATCACCTTCTTTACAAGACCAAGAAGGACCAACTTCTCCTCTACTTTCTTTTCTTTCTCAATGCTTCTTTTTAGTGTTTGAAATAACAAGATCTCTCCTAACACCCAATGTATCACTTTTCTTCGATTATATGTGCCTCCATAAAGGAGATGAAATGTTTTTGAATATACGCATGGGATCTAGTAAGTAGGCAATCTTAAGATGCTCCCAACATGGAAGTTCATAAAATAAATATTTCCTTTTTATCCCAATGGGAATTTTATCAACATAGGTGTTGAAAAATTTAGGATCATTGAACATAGATTCCCCATTTGAATCGAACAATTTTGTAATTTCCTTCTCCTTCTCGATGACATATTCCCTAAACTAGTCTATGCATGACAATATACCAAGTCTCGCAGATCTCTATGGTTTTCCATTGAAATTAGATGTTTCTCTTTTATAATGGTGGTCTTTTAGAGGGAATACCCTCAATTAGTCATACACCGAATTTTGTGGGTGGCTAGACCACCTAGCCTTTATAGAAGGTCCATAACCTTTACATCCATGATACCCTTTTGTTACAAAACCTCTATTGTTATTGTATATAACACATTGACATCAAATAAGATAGTTGCATGAAGCTAATTATGTCAAATAACGTTACAAATATAATAAAATCAATCAACATGCTTACCCAAAAAAACTCCTCGTCTCAGATAATTGTGTGTGGTGTATGCTCATATGCCATATGATGTAAAATACATCTTTGTCAGGATGGGTCTTGATACATCATATATGTGTATCCATTCCCATAATTGCTTCGATTCATCAATGAATGATTGGAGGTATACATCCATTCTCTTCACTTGTGTTCTATTAGGGACTATAAGAGCCAACATAAGATGTTCATTATTTATGGAAAACCATGGTGGGGTATTGTTATTGATCACTACCATTGGCCAAATAGAATATTTGGTGTTTTGGAGGGAACACCGATTAACTCCATCCATGGCTATGATCAATCAAAGGGTTCATACTTCATCCTTGAATTTATTGAGCCATGTATCCTCTATATGCTTCATAGCTATTGAATTCGCTGGGATCCGCATAACTCTTGGCTCACTTTTGTGCGAGGTCTGCCACGCCTACAACATGCCTATTTCTTTGCAATTAAAGAGCATTTGAATTCTTAGGATTACAGGCATGTGCCTCAATATCTTATAAGGAGGACCATGTTCCTTGCCTTTGTTTTTTTATTTTTGAGATCCATCATGCCCACATTTTGGATATGTCTCTTTGTCCTCATATTTTCCTCTATATAGAATGAAATCATTTGGGAAAAAGTGATATGATATATACTCAACACCTAACTTTTTCAAATCCTTTGCGCACTTTCTAGGGAGGAAAATGTCACTTAGAAATACCTTGTCTTTGAGTAACCTCTGATTAGTGGTAAAAATAAATGTACACTATCATCAAACATGCATGATCACAGTTTTCATTGTTGATTGTGTGACAAGATTCATTAAAATATAGGGGACTTAATGGCTAGTTACCTTAACAGTGTCGAGAAACATGCATGTGACATACCATACATTACTTTCAAGTTGTATAGTAACATTTATGTCCATAGTTGGGTAAAACTTGATCCATGTCCAAATTAGAGAGGGATGGTGGAAGCATATTTTAGGCTTTCAAGGAAGGAATTGATGATATATTTTAGGCTTTCAAAGAAGGAATTGATGATATGAGCATAGTCCCCTATCTCATCTTGTTGGAATGCATGTAACAACCTTCCCTCCATGGCATGGGTATCCCATAAGAAATCATCCATGCCCACCTCTATATTATTATCTTCATCCTCAACATGTGAAGAACCAATGTTACTATAGACGTTCTAAATTGGTAACATAGGATGTAGTGGGAATTAAATATGTTGTTGATTCAAATTGCTTGGTATGCTTCCTCTCTAAGATGTGCTCGTTTAACAACCTTCTCTCAATTTGACATTGTAGTGGGTTGCAATGATATACGGTAGAAATGTCACTCATCACTAGACTCCCAATTTGAAAAGTATTGAAGATTAAATCTAAGATAATAGTAAACACAATGCATTTACTATGTTCAAACATTATACCAAATAAATATTAGAAGCATGGGTTTTTTTTTTTCCAATAGCACGCATGCAACCAACCACTTTATAATTTTTTTTTTGAATAAAGCAATACATTTACATTGATTCTATTGGAATCAAAATATACAATTACTCAATGATCTTTTTGTTATGCCCCAGGGGGGATGTCTAAAGGTAGTCCCATTACAAACCGCCTTTGATGAGTGATTGGTGGCCTACAAAAGTTATAGTTTATTACCATCTCGTCACCATGAAACAAACTATGTATTGCATGCACAACAACAAATATGGATGCCTTCCTTTTCATAAAGAATTCTTTTTCATTGGAGTGTTCCTCAAATGAACAATTTGCACTAAACATTGAGCACCTATAGCTATTTATGAACTCTGTGATGTTTCCATGAGTGCTTGGACAACCATCGATATATAAGGGGTTCTTCCTATTAAATTTTCCATAAGCATAATCATTCATGCACATACTATACATGTAAATGTTATGTTTGTTAATTAGACCAAGTATAGAGAGGACCACAAAATGTCCTAAGTTCTACTAATTTTTTGAGAGGAACTAATACGTGTGAAAGGATAAACAACCCAAGATTTTCAACATTTATTTTAGACTTGACAATCATGTAATTATTACCACAAAAGGATAATTGTTCCACAACATCGAG
Organism: Picea abies; assembly: GCA_900067695.1. NCBI lineage: Eukaryota > Viridiplantae > Streptophyta > Pinopsida > Pinales > Pinaceae > Picea > Picea abies. The sequence goes on from CBVK0102216219.1 coordinate 13,160, forward strand.
TACAGGTACAGACGATGGCCAAGCACCATACAAAGCATGATTGTAATGAGTTTGGTATTTACTTTGTAGATGGACAAGAAGGGTGAAGTCATTGCTACCCTTCAATAGTCGATCAAACCTTGGTGTGTACTTGGACTTTTTTTTTCTCAGCTCATACAACATTTTGGATCTCCTACTAGAGATATTTTGGGTAGTATTGATATCATACTTTGGATCACTATAACTCTTAGTTGACTCAATAGAAGGGGATGGGATGGTCAATTTAGGATGAAACAAGGTTGATTTGGATCCCAAATTTAAAAAAAAATAGCATATAGAAGTGTTCCTACATGTATTTTCTATATCACCTATTGGATCCTTGACTGCAGTGGGAGGTATTAGACCATCAGATTTGGGTAGGTTATCATTAGTATAATGGGATAATATGACATGTTGAGGGCTCCCCTTATATCAACATACCACATTTGTGCACTTACTTTTGTAAGGCACACAATGATCCAAATTGAAAGAAAAAAAAAAAACTAGCACACACATTTTGTCATCAATGCATCAGAATATCTACCAAAAAAACTGAGTGGGAATTTCATTTTGTAAAAGTCAATTTATAAAAGAAACTCTAGTTCTGTAAAATTTTGAGACCTAAGAGATCTAGAATTCGATGAGAAAAATAATACTAATCCAATGAGTTTGCAAATAAACAAAGAAGAGAGAGATAGAGAAAAATTTACCCCACAAGAAAGAATGTATTCACAATATCTTCGAAATTACAATGAGATCAATCCAATATGT
>CBVK0102216220.1:0-13055 GCA_900067695.1 Picea abies
TACCAGATATATAAAATATGCATAACAGAAATAAAATGCTAGAAATGGCAGAATAACAATAAAATATCCAGCATAATCTTCACAATACACAGAAATGATATACGAAATAGCAATAGAAAAAGCACTTTGATTCAGAAAGCAATGTTCACATGCCTCTTTGAGGGGGCAACCTCTAGTCGAGCAGTGCTCTGTTACAATAATCTCCAAGCTAGGGTTCTCATACCCTCACCCCTTATTTATACTAAATATGTCTATTAAGAGAAGCATCTAGAGGAAGATCCTTCTAGAAGCGGAAAATTCTATTAGGTCTTCTTACATCCGCCTTATTCTATTTTATTGAAAGGCCTTATTNTTTATTGAAAGGCCTTATTAATATTGACCTTTATTACATCCGAATACATTGATCTACCTATGTGCGGGTGAGGACCTTAACAGTTACTGGCTAAAAAAAAAATGAAATACCCTTCACCAGGATCCACATTGGTCTGAGTGGTAGTGATCTCAACCTTTTTAGAGGTTGCGGCCAAAAAACAAGTTGAGTCAGAGGATGCACCTCACCAAGTTCGATCAACAACTTCCCATCAATTATAATAGAGTCTCATTAAGCATCAATAATTTGAAACTTTGGCTATATATCTAAAGAAATCGTAACCAAGTTAGAAACATCATTTTGGGAGATAGAGTTATCCTCCGTCATTTTTTATTCTAGGTCTTTCCCTGTACTTTTAACTAGATCAGATTGACTATAAGTTAAGCATGAAGGGTTTAAATGAGGCAGGGATGGCCATTTTTTTGCATTACCAACTCGTGGAACCACAATTGAAGCAATTTTTTCATTAAGAGACAAGGTAATGTTGCAGGAACCTTCCAAATTATGAGAATCAAGTGGCACATACTCCAAGGGTGAACATTCCCTTAATTGATTTCATTTAGCATACCCATTCCCATCAAAGTGAGTAGGAGAGCAACCTGTGGAGGTGGATTGACCCTTCGATCTATGCCTATCGTGTTTGTCCATAGCCACATAGTAAAATCACCCATGCACCACAAACCTCATGCATGAGAAATCATCGAATTGGTCTTGCCTCCATTCAGCCTTACAAAGAATTTCATCGACATCCTCTTCAATGTCATCCAATGCCAAGGCTCGACTCAACACCAAACAATAGCCTACGAACCTAAAAATTGCATCCAACTACTTCTCTTGTTGGACTACAACTACAAAATTCATACCCGTGGCTTCTTTCTCAAGATATGATCTTTCTCCGAAGTGACTAGGTGTTGACAGGTGAGAAAGTCCCCTCCTACAACAGGGGACAACTACACGATCACAAGCCCCAATTAGGCTAGTTTTCGTTTGGGATGGTAGTTTCCAACCGATTTTGTGGGATCAATTTTCCACTCAAATAGTTTGCTCTTTCAAAGAGAGACTTCATTACTTTTAGGCTTAAATCTTCCCTAACCTATTTTTGTAAAATAAAACAATACTAATTCAATATCCCTATCTCATAATTTAGAGGAAAACTAAAATGTGTAGATAAAGAAGTATATTCGCAAAGGATTAGAAAGAATTATTTACTTCAAGAATAATTTTAAAACACTGATGATTGCTTCTAAGAATTTATATTAATCATTAGTATCTACACTTTAATGATAACCAAAGAGATAATCTAAAAGCTTGAACACATCAAATTGTGAGACAAAAGTCTATTGAACTATGTTCCCAGACTATATCATTTCATTAACAACCTACAAGAAATTGAAAGGATGAAATGTAAATCTCTATTGGCTAGTAGATATCAAGCATAAAGAAGAAAGATAAATGACAAGCTTTAGAGAAAGAGTTATCATAGACTTATTGTTTGTTCAAAAAAATGCAACCATTTCCAAAAAATCATAAGAATAAGAATTCATGAAAACAAGTGTTCTTAAACTTGATATTTTAGTTGATAAGCATAGTGTAACTATCACAAAATTTATGATGAAAAAAAGAAGACCCGTCAACATTTAAAAATGCAAATGTTAATAATCTTCCTTTATTCAACACAAAGTGCTAACAACTAGGTTTCCAAGATTAGGCTAAAACTTGATAAAAACAACAAATTATAATCCAATTTAGAAAGATTCCAAGAGGAAATCAGATATAATAAAAGGGTGTTTGAATAAAAATACCAAGATCCTCTTTCATACATTGTTCCCTTGTCCATTTCAGTATTAGGAAAGAGAAATTTACCTTCTAGCTATCAAAATTTCCTCCATTGGTCTTTGTAATCTTAACTATTTATAATCCCTGAATGTATTAACTGACTACTCTAAGATTGTCCGTTACATTTATTACAAAACATTTTCTTGCCTCATATTCTTGATTCGAATATTTGAGCAAAATCTTCACACAAAATCTTTTAAAGATACAAAATTCCTTTTCTTGCTACTACAAAATGACCATGCTAACACCTGGGTTGACTTGCATTTTGACCAAGGGTTTTTGGGTCAAATCTGTTGGAATGGTGAGAAACATACCATACCATGAAAACAAATATGAGAACCCATGTGTCCAATTTCTTGCCAGTTATTTTCATTTGTGACAATAAACGAGTGATTACACAAATCCAACTTATCTGGTAAACATAGATAACAAAGCTAAATTTAGTTGTTAAATTTAGGATATCAAAACAAAACAATTATACCTTGTGATCTTAAATATCAATGCTATGAGAGATCCTTAGAAGAGATGAAGGTGTGTGTGCCACCAAAATTGTAAATGTCTTGGGATAAAGTGGATGTGAGGATAGATAAAACTATATGGAGGAGGTATTTTGACAAAATTGGTATTTCCCTAATTTGCTTTTAATCCTCTATTGTCTTTGTTTTCCTTTTCCTCGGTTGTCTTCTTGGTCTTCACATGAGGAATTTTAATTGTAAGCTTTGGTTATGCAACCTCGGTCTTTTATTTTACCAGAACCATTTATACGCTTGTTTTTCCAACAAGGCGTTATCCTTCTTCAACTACTCATTTTCACCTCTTAGACTGTCATTCTCATCCAAGATCCTTAAACCATGTAGCCTCAGTGATTCATTCTCAGGTTTAATGACCCTCTTAAGGTTTCTCAACTCTTGTACCTCATTTTTTAGTCTTATAACTTAGTTCTTATTTTTCCTTAACTGAGAGGTTATAATCAACGTTGACAGAGTGAGAAAGTCCTCATTTGATATTGAAGGTTGGCCTCTTTCATTGCTATTGTTTATAGGTATACCTTATTTTTCACACTCCATAGTTGCAGGCAAATAATTCTTGTTAATATTGTTAATATAGGGGAGGATTTTCTATCATTGATAGGAGGAGGACCTTCATCCATCATTTCCATACTTTCTATGAGCTTATAGAAAAATTGTTGAGAATTATCCAATTGTGGAGTTGATCTAGGGTTTGATTATGAGGTTTGAACCTTATGTTTCTTTGTTGGTTTGTTCAAGACCTGATCTAGTTCTTCATTTTTTATTTTATCTTCTTGAATTTTTTTGGCCATCGATCAAGTTTTTCTAGTTTGAGGCATCCATTTTGGAGTTGTATTTTCCTTGATATTAATTTTACCTCATCTATCCTTCTCAACCCATGAAAGAACAATAGTTTCTTGTACATCTTTTGTGTCTTCACCTGTAGGATTCACTATTTTGTTAGCTGCATTATCTGATTTTATCTTTGTAGTGACTTGCAACAAATTTTTTGTAGCAACCCTTGTGGTTTCTTTCTCTTTAAAACCATTTTCGATTAAGAATTTATCCCGTTCAATTCCTTGTTTATGCAGTTCATTCTTGACAATAATTTTGACAAGGCCATGATGGTAAAGAGACTTATCAAAATTCTTCTTCTACTTCTGAATGGTTTTTGACATCTTACTTAGATATTTAAGCAATTAATAAGGCATGTTTAATAGCTTATCTCCCTAAAGATGCAATAAAATTCTAATATGGTAAAGATAAATCAAACTAAAATGTCCCTCACAAGTTATGTATTTTTGAGATAGAAAAACCAAGTCTTCCCATGGATTCAACCAAGACCTGGGTACCCCTGCAGCTAAATTGGGTTTTTGCCTATTTTTTATGAGGAATGAGGTCCAATCTTTAGATTCAATGGCTTTATTCTAAAACCATTTATCGCCTATTTGAGGAAGCCCTAAGATCTGAGACAGTGAATTTTCATAATGATGGATGGTCAAGTTGCCTACTTATGCGCATTTGTCGTCAAAGTTCTGAGCAAATGTTGTGGTCATGTCTTCTATATGCCTAGTGAATTTTTAAAAATAAATCCCCCAGCATGCTTTCTCCAATATCACCATACATTTTGGGTGCATGCCAATTAATTTTGCTCCATAGGGCTCAAAATAGACTATCATTTCTCACTGTAACCCTCTTTGGTAATTAGCTTCAATATTTTTTTCACTCAGTGCCAGAGACTTCCTATCTTCTATCTTTCAATTTCGATTCTTATGTCTATGAGAAATCTATTAAGATCGTGAGTATTTACTTGTGATTGTAATCGCTAATTTTACAGTGTAATCAGCAAGGTGGTGGGTTATGAATTTGAGATCAGCTAAGTGTACTCAGTAGTTTGACAAATCATTTTGAATCGAGGCCACATAGTGAGTTGTGAGTGTTTGTAATGGATAGGGAAATCATGTTAGACATAGGTATTGTTAGCACTTTGTAATTTGCCCAAGGTTGTGGAGGCAATCACAGAGGTAACATCAAACCACTTGGAGTCCTGGATCTAGCCCTCCAAGACTCAGAGAGGGTTCTCTTTGTCTGATCTAGATTTGTTTATAATAGATTTTAGGCTAGTTATTATTGTACAGAGGTTTGGTTTTTAAATTTGTTGGCTGGAATAGGAAGGGAGAAACCGTTGGGCAACAGGGATGATTTTAGGGGCTAAATTTCGCTCGTGGGATAATTTTCCATGGTTTTTCCAAAAACAAGATTCATTATTTTAAAAATGATTCGCCCAAATTCTATAGCATAAAATTATTTTACCTTAAAAATCTCCAAAATTTTATAAAACCTATATAAAATCCTTAGAAATTTGAATATTTTTACAAAAATATCGCCAATCATTTATAGTTGGCATATGAAGGATTAGTAAGATTCGCCAAGGTTTCTNNNATAAATTTCCATCCTTAAAACCATCCCTATTGGGCAATGGAGTAACAGATCAGAATGGATCAAAGTTAGGTCATGACAGGCTAATATGGTAGGGCAAGGTAGGAAAATCCACTGGATCTTCAAGATTTAATGCATGGGAAAGATGGAACAGATTGAGGAATCAAATTAAACACAAAGCAACTGAGAATTCTGAGTTTAATCTTCAGTGGAAAAACACAGAAATTATTCCAAGCAAGTGACAGAGGGTACATTTAAAACGAATTATGTCCTTTTGTATCCTTAAAATAATTAAGAAAGTAGAAAACAATATGGTGAATAGAGGAAAACAATTAACAGGGAGATTACTTCACCAGTGAAACTAACATAAGAATCTTGTGATTTTGCAACTGCATTACTGAAATTTGATCCATGGAGGCTCTGTGAGCTCTTTACAAAATTAGTTTCATCTTTCTTACAGGTCCAAACTGATCCACCCTTTTACATTTGAATTATAAAAATATATAGGAAAGACACTCCCCCAGGCTCAGGAGGTCGAAACCAACAACCTGGCCAAACATAGAAACAAATCCCTAAAAATTTTGATTGGTCTGCCATGAAAGGTGGGTTGAACTACTGAAAATAGGGGTCAACTTAGACATCCGTATCTCCCAAAATATGAAAGTTGTGAAAAAAATGAAATAGTTTATTGTAGATGAATCCGTTCTGAGAAAAAACCTCTTTCATTTTTTCCAAATTCATCTCCATATCTTTGAAATAGCCACAACAAAAACATGACAAAATCAGGAAAACTGAAAACCGAAAAATGGTTCTCAGAGATGGCTTTGATTCTCCCAATCCCTGATACATGTACAAAAACTGAGAGAGGTTATTGTTCTTCAACCCGTTTCAAAGAACAACCTCTCTCTATTTTTCAAAATTTCTTATGGTTTGGAGAAAAACGCTTTCGGAAGTGGACTGGTAAAAATGGGCGAAAAGCGGTTTTGATTTTAGGGAAAAACGGTTTTGGAGGGAGAGTGGTTTTCGGACCCCCCTAAGGTGGTAAGTGGTATTAGGTGGGGGTCTGATTTTACCTGATGGTGACAAGTGTCCTACAGTGGTTTTGCATATCGGACCCCCCTTGTTAAAGCTCGGATGGCATGGGGGGGGGGAAACATTACTAACATAGATTAATGTTTTTTGGGATATGTGCAGAAAGTGAATGTTTTGTTTTATTTTTATTTTATTTTTTTATTATTTGTTTTTTCTTTTTGTGTGTTTTCATTTTAATTTTTATTTGTTTTAATTTTATTGCGTTTTACGTGTTTTTGTTTTCTTTTTTTATTGTTTTTATTTTATATATTTTATATAATTTTTTTAATGTTTTAATTATATAGTTTTGTTTTTATTATGTTTTTATTTTTGTTTTACATTTAATTTTTAATTGTTTTATTATTAAATGTTTCTTAATTGGTTTTTTTTTTTAATTAATGTTTTATTAATGTTTTACCCTAACCCAATTACTAACCTAATTATTAACACTATTAATTTAAACTAATTAATTATTTATTATTAACAAGCCTAACTTAGTTTTATTAATCTAACTACACTAATTTAATTAAATTAACATTATTATGCTAATTAGTGTTAAAAAATGTCACTAACCATTTATTACTAACCTAATGTTTTTTATCCTAAGCTTGTTTATGCATGTAGGGACGAAAACGGTGGAAGGGTGAAAAATTGGAGGGCAAGGGCATGAAGGGTGCGGTAGGGTGATCAAGGATCGGGCAAAATGGATGGAGGGAGAAAGTGAAATCAACCGAACCCAGCAAGCCAGACGTCTTTATCATGAGAGAAATGTTGAATAGATAGTTGAAAAATCAAGTCACCTATGATTATAGGACCCCAACATGTATGAATAGGAAATAAACCATAGCAATGATATGACCATAGAAACTAACCATTTAACATTTTGATATATAATTTAACAAATAAAAATATAAACTCTCTATCAAATGTTAACCTTAGTCTTTGAAATTGTCCCTTTGCAATCTATATTTGATCCTCGAAGAGTTTATGATGGCTTAAAAAACCTTATGTAGATGATGGAATAACTCCTTCAAAACCCTATTGTTATCATTGAAATTTCGTTCGCAAATGGTTACAGGAATCCAGCATCTTCAAACACCCATTAGTCCATCCATGGCCCAAAAAATGCATTCCCAAAGGGCACAAAACTATATAACTAGTTATAAAATCAGCATGCCCTAAGGATACAAAGGAAGCACATGCACTTGCGACAGTCTAAAAACCCCAGAAAAGCGCACATGCACCCGATGTCCGATTATGGACACAAAAAGCCGCGCATACTTCAGAACAGTGCATTTATGATTTTGGTTGGCCTTCCACCCACTTCTAGTTCATCTCCCAAGTTGATTTGACACCCAAATCCGAGCTGAATCCGAGTGGGGGGCTGGTCAAAGACCTAAGGGTGCCCTAAAGAGCCCCTTAATCACACTAAAGACTCGTTGAATAATGTCTCAAATCCTTACTATAAAAAGAGGCCATGGGTGCACTATATTTCAAAGAATTCATTTGTATTGTTATGCTGCCTATATTCTCTTAGAGGAACCTCTTTCCTTACTAGAGCATATAAGCACCATTTCATTTAGCCATTCACATCACCTCTTGAGTGAATGAGCTTTGGATTTCTTCACCATTTCCTTCTAGTTTTCTACTTGTAAGAAGAGCTCAATCATTGGAGGTTCAAGAGCCCTCCCTTGGAGGTGTTTTCCCACTAATACAACTTATCCATTGGTGGCATGAATGTTGTTTACTTTTTGTTCCATTTCCCTTATGCACTCTAGTTTAGTTTCTTTTATTGTTATTAGCTTACTTCTTTGTTTGTTTCTTATGTTTGATGTTTCTAACTCTTGCATTCATTGTTGTCTTGTCTAGCTAACCCAACTGGACTTGTAAACGTCATTATTTTGCTCATTTAGGTGACGAAAGGGACGCAACAGATTGGAAACTCCAATGGGGATAGGTATCAATTACCTCCCCATTTGGGTTGTTTGAGCACTTCTTTTTGGTTTATTTAACTTGCAGGAACCATAACCGGCCCATGTCTGCCTGCAAAAAGCTAAATTCAGAGCTGAGTTGAGAGAATTTCGTCTGAAATTTTCTTCCTGACCGTGTAACAGAAAGTGCGTGGGTTTTTAACCCACAGGCCCGTCTTCCGAGAACGTGTGCCAAACTCACTGTGTTGCTCAACGCATTCTTCGCACCTGTGTCAAAAGGTCATTCTTTATTTGCGCATTGGTGCCAAATGCGCCTCTGTCTACTCTGCGACCCGCGCATCTGTCCAGAAAATAATCCATTGTAAGGTTTTTTGCTTTCATTTTGCCATGTGATGGCTTGCTTTGATTAAAGATAAGTTGGAATCATTCTATATCACAAATATAACCACTTGCATTAGGGCCAGAAATTGAATGCCAATCTTTGAGTATGCTCTTCTCTCGCGCCATAGAGCGATCTTAAGAATCAAAAAAATGATTGAGGGGAAATTTCATCTCCCTTAAAAGACAAAATCTTTAGGAGAGGACAATAGCCCCCTAGGGACTCCTCTTAGTTTCTTTTTCAAACACATCTTAAATTTATAAGAGCCCATACATGCCCACATGCTACAAAGATAGGATAGTTTTTGAATTTACTTTCTTAGATTACATCACTAGGGAAGTTCAAAGGTTTTGTAATGGGCCCATACATGCCCACATGTCCACAATCTAGGATGGTTTTTTAATCTTTCTTAGATTAAATCACACTATGGAGTTAAAGGATTGGTAAGGACCCATATGTCCAAATGCTAGTTCTCTAGGGACTTTAAAATTCTGCAAGGTTGTACCATTGGCATTTAGTAAATTAGGTAATCAGGACTTGTAAAGGACCACACGAAGTCCACATGCAGCAAGGTGACACCTAACTTATTAAAAATTTGGCACACTTTCACTTGTTCACACACAAAGCCACTATTCACTCACATAGTTTCATCTAGAATCATGGAGGTTGAAGTAAGTTTCCTCCAAAGGGATCTTGAAACACCCCACCCTTTTTTCGATGAAACTATCCACTCCCACTTAAATTCAACGAGGTTGGTTCATACCCCCAATCTCTCAAAACCACATCTAAAAAATTTATAAAAACTCACTAAGTTTTTCTCCACAGGAGGTTCCAAAAGAAATTTTTTATTCTAGGTAGGATCTCGGGGATAGGCATCCAAATAACTCCCTATTATCTGGTTCTCACATCTTCAAAACAATAGAAGTTGTCAAATAGGGAACTTTAAAATCCTCCAAGTCAAGTGTTCCTAACACCATAAGGTGGGGAGATACCCGTGAAGGGTTGAAGGTCGAGGTCTGGTTATTCTGTGTGTCCCTCCTTGAGCCACCCACCTCTTGGTTGGGATCCAGCTCGTGACCCATTTCTTAGGCCGAAAATCTAAATGCTGCACTTTGACTGAGGTACCTAGTGACCAAATTTTAGGACATCTACCCAGGTGGCAATTGTGGGTCACAATTGCACCTTGATCAGATTTTGTGTGTCTATTGGGAAATATCATCATCTCTTTCAAGATATTCCCCCTCTACCCCTCATTATAACTGATTGTTTCATCCTTCACTAGTTCCTCTTTCAGTGGCTTTAGACCCCACTGTTGAGTGCTATTGGAAGGTCCAGTGCTATTTTGAGAGGAAGGACGTTACGTCTTTTAGGACACAAGCATTTGTTTTCTTTGTTCTCCCACGCAAACAAAACCTACCTACCCACATGTATGCTTCTTTATCAATTGATTTATGTATGATGCTCTTGTGATTACATGCGATTGTGAGATATATTGTGAAGGTCCAAAAAATCATAACAAATAATCTTGTTTATTTATTGCTCTCATCACCATTTGCACACATCCACTTTTCTATTCGGACATCATAGGGGACCCACAGAATCCCCGTCATTCCAGATGCTTGCTAAATCTCCCTCACATTCTAGGGGGAGTTCCTCATCTTTCCAACTCATCAGCTACACTTTCTCACACCCCTATGATTGCTACCATCTTGGGATCTGCTTTTCTTGGTTCCACTTTACTTGGGTCCACTTCCCAAGGTCAACCATCCACTCGCTTTCCTTTATAATGAAGTTGGGGGCACACTTATTCCCCAGGAGGAAGTACAACCCCACCTAACCCCCCTCAAGGATCAGGTACACAAAACACTCACACCATGGATGGAACTAATCCTCCACCTCCACCACAGATGCCATACTTGGCTTCCCTCAACATACCGGATCTAACCAAACTCACCAATGATCCTATATTGCATGACCCCACATGGCCTGCAATGCCTACCAAACTCCCTTTGGACATCCCCAAGTTTGAAGGAAAAGCGGGAGACGACCCGACCAACCATATCATGACCTTCCACTTATGGTGCTCTTCAAACAACATCATGGACGACTCCGTCCGACTGAGGTTATTTCAACACACACTCACTGGCCCATCAGCCAAGTGGTATATAGAAGAAAAATACGGGTCCCATGTGACCTTTGAATCTTTGGCCAAAGCATTTTTTACCTTCTTTCAACTCCCAATTCGTCATGACAATGGTCTCAAACTACTCTCATAGTTCAAACAAACCTTCGCTACACACATCGTTGACCACATTCGCGAATGGTGTCAACGACGTAGTCTATGCAAAGCTAAAGCCACCAAGCAACAATACCTCAATTGGTTTCTCAAATCACTTGTTTCCCTCCTTCCCAAGGATGTGGCCGCCACCTTCCCCCAGTCTAAAGAATAATCCATTGGCAAGGCTCAACAATTCTAACTCATTTATTCACATTTAGGATACTTATATATGGTACTACTTGACACCCCGAGACCCATGCCATTCGGCCAGGACAAACCTGGGATGTCTCACTCAGCAGATGGATTGATTGGTACCATGACACACCACAATCTGTACATCCAACCACAACCTATGTATGGTACACCCAAATATCCGCCTATATATGGAGGTCCATCTTATTACCCCCCTCCCCTTTACCAACAGTCATATCATGTTGTTCCCCCTCAGTCATTGGGGGCACCCCCACCGGTACCCATGTCGTATTTGGTCTCTCAATTCAATACGGGTCCACCCCCAACCCTTATATATGACCCTAGCAGTAATGGAAGTACCTCTACTTCCTATACGCCATATGGATTCTATCCACAAAACAATCCATATTTCCCATTTCATAGTCCTCCCCAACCGGTTAATCCTCCACTGGGACAACCACATGTCGGCGTAAACTTTGTTCAACCCTTTCCCATTCAAAAGGTTCATATATTTGAACAGTTGAATATAGTCAATCTGACTCATAAGAAGAAAGGAAAAAACTGAAACAATGACAATCCAGGACCAGGAGGGAATGACCCCCATAACCATCCCGCTGGGGGAAACCAATACCAAGACCCCCAAGGGGGCACCAATAACAATCAACCATGACAAGGGAAGAACAACAATATTCAGACTAACTTCCCTTTCACTATATGTGGTGAGTATGGACATTATACTCGTCATTTCCCCCAAATTCCTAATCTCCAACAGATGAGGGCATCCATGAACTCACAGGGCCCTCTGGCACCATCTTCCCCTCAACAGGCCCCACAACAGTATTTGCAACCACCACCTCCAATTTCTTTGCAAAACCCTATACCATACCAAGGTGTGATGAACACCCAACAAATGATCAACCCTACCCCACCACAAATGGGGCAATATCCAAACCTGGGTGCCACTCAACCCGGGAATCTGGTTGATCGCAGTGTCCTCCTCATGAGTGAAGAAATTATTCAGCAAACCCACAACCGTCAATACGGTATGCCTCCCAATTCTACCCCAACCACCTCAGAAACACTACCAGCTACTGCAGGACAACCATTGATGATTCCACGTCCTAACGCGGAACCCATTCCTCGCATACCACATATGCATTTACGGTAAAATGCGCATAACCCTCATGTTAGGGCTGCTCATAATTATAGTCTGGTTGATGACTCACCTCAGTCTCTTGTAGCCATGTCTGTGTTGGAGGTCCTCCAAACCTGTCCATCATAGAGAAAATCCTTGCTTTCTTCCTTGGGGGAAGTCGACCCAGCTGACACACAGCTGATCACATTTGATTCAGATAGCGGAGAACCACGTCTTCCCGCCCAAGTAGCCTTTCATATACAAGTTAAGATCTGGAAAAACATAGATTATCAGTGTATCATCAATGAAGGTGCATCCACATGCATAATGTCTAAACATGTATGGCAAAAAATTGGCTCCCCTGAACTAGTACCCTTTGCCATCACCCTTCAAGCTTATGACAGTCGACCAACATCTTCCGCATGGCTTTATCAAAATGTCCCCATAGAACTTGGGGGAAAAACCATCCTCCTTGACATTGAAGTTATCAATGCCCATCTTGATTACAATATCTTGTTCAGACGCAATTACATGTATGATATGAAGGCAGTCGCCTCTTCTGTGTTTCGTACAATGATCTTCCCCCATAATGGGAAGATCGTCACAAATGACCAACTTACACATTATGAGCCTAACCATTCCGCCAACATCGATAACATCCTCCCCCTTGTCCATGTTAGCTCGAATGATTTTCCAGTTGCTAACATTGGCCCTAGATTATTCCAAGACCCATCCATGTTGGGCACTTATTAGGGAGCGCCATCGTTCCTAAACCCATCTTTTTCAGCACAAGTGTGTGTAGTTTCCTCTAAAGGAATAGACATCAGAGACAAGACTCCTATCATTGAGTCCCCTCCCCATATAAAAGTTCCACCAATTGAAGAAATACTACCTTGGGAGTTCCCTGAGAGTGCC
>CBVK0102216223.1:0-10779 GCA_900067695.1 Picea abies
GTTCTAAAAACTCTATAAAATAAAGGGAAGATGAGGAAGAAATGGATTGACTGTTAGCGTAATGTTACGCTGCTGGATTTGTGACTTGACTGATTACTTGTGGGGAATTGGGATTTTCCATCTTGGATAGGAGTGGTAGCTCGGCCTTGCAAGGCGAGCTGGGAGCTAGACGTACCATCTGGATAGTGTGTGGCCCCTTTGCGATTCGGGGGGCTAGGGGGGAAGCAGAGTACCCCTAGAAATTAGCTGGGAGGTACCAGTGAGGTCTTGATGGTCGGTGAGTAGGAGCGACAAGGAGCGTGCGGACGTCACCCGGAGTAGGCGAACAAACAAAGGTATGTTTCTTTTCTTGGTTGAATGATAGACTGTGTAGGTTGTATGATTTGAATCTATAGGTGTGTTGTTAGTGGTCATAATGGTTTCATAGTGCAAGGAATCTTGTCCCTCTAACCTGCTCGAGTTGGATTAAATTTATATGTCCGAGCAATCTTCGAAAATTGTGTGTCTGAAAATTCTCATGACTGAAACTATATGCCTGAATTTCAAGACTGAATTGTCACGTGTTCAAACAAATCCTGGAATTCTAGTTTTAAATTTCTAAGTCTGATCTATCATATCTGAGTCTTTGGTAGAGCGAACACAATAGCAGTGTTCACCTTCCTCCATAACTGTCCGGGTGCATATGATTACATTTCCTCTTGGATGCTTGATTTAAAAAAAATAACTAAATTGGTTGTCTGCTACAATTCCTGAAGTATATGTCTGAATAGATTGAAACTACATGTATGTAAGGCATTATTGGATTGAGCCGACTGCCATGCACTTTAGTTTCAAAATTCTGCAGTGAATTTTTATATAATGAAATTTTTTCAAATTCGTAAAGAAATTTTTATTTTTATGATTTTTTTGTGTTTAATAAAAATTTAAGTGTTGTATTTTTTGTTTTTAGAATTGGCGATGATGCCCTCCCGTACTCCACAACCTACCTGATTTTGCTGACCTTTGTATCGGGAAAGGTACCTTGGGACACTTCGCTCTTAGACCTTGTAGATTTTCGTAACTGTGGCCCTTCTCCCTTACTGCTATGGTTTCTGGTTATAATCCAGAACCTCTCCTTCATAACAATTTACCAAAAAATTGAAAATTGCCTTCATTTCTAGCCACACCTCAGTGTTAGTTGATGCACTGTGCTTTAGCAACAGTAGTTCCTCTCTCGACATTTGAACCTTACCCATTCGCAGATAAACTGTTCGCCACACTAATCGATTTCCCTTCTGCTTAAAATTAAACGAATCGCAAACAGACAGTGGCTCTGCTGACCGTTTCCTTTTTGTAACCCATTAATCATGGTTAAATTTTACCTGGCTGTAAACTAGACAACGCTGACCCTTTCTTTTCTCTCACCCACTTTTCCCTCACACCCAGCTTAAATGGTAACACGCAACGTTATTCCCGGCAACCTCACGATTTTTTCCTGCACAGGCTCTAGATTTTATTACTGTCGCCCTGATGCTTAATTTTTTTTAATGATAGTCAAAAACCCTGAAATTGGGTGTTTCTATCCTTTTCCATAATCTTCATCGTAATGGTTTCCCTGGGATGCGCGCTAGCCTGGTGACAGAATCACTGAATTCAGAGTGGTATACACGACTGAATGGCAACAACCTAATGGCATTGTGCCAGACCACATGCTCGAACTGATTCATTTTTGTGTTTATATCCTCTGTGTTTTACTGGATCTTGTTCAGTGTTGACAGATACGGTTGATTGGTAAATCTTAGAGTGGTATTTATCGATCAACTTAGACTAGTTATTTCAGATAGGATTGATGTTAAGGTTAATGGTTCATTAGTTGTAATATTAATGAATTACTTAAGAGGGATGTTATTGACTGTAAGGTTAGTGTTAGAGAGCTTAAAATGAAATTTTAATGTTAATTTATTTGCAATATCATGACAATCCAACATGTAAGGATATGGTTATTGTTGCATGGTTATGGAACTTTATTGATTCTTGATAACTTATAGTGGCATAGTAAAGGTAAAAGTTGGTATGGTAATGTTACGTTATTGTAATATGCATAAGGGTAAGGTCATTGAATATGTTGTTTGTGGGACACGTAGCTGTGTTATTTTATTATTTTAATATGGATGTGTGATGCTACTGTAATGTAATTATAATGTTATCTTATTGGCAAGAATTATGGCAATATAAAATGCAATGTTAATATGGCTTTACGGTAAATCATCATAAATTTGTATTGATAACATACTAGAAGTAAGGTGATAGATATTGTATGGAAAGGTTATGATAGTATAAAATGTGATGTTGTGTGGTAATGTTACTGAAATTTTATGGTATTGGTAGCATACAAGTTGAAATGAGATTAATAATTTATTTGTAGAGTTACTGTATTAAAATGTAATATGGCTATCATTCAAGTTAATGTTGTTAAGATTGTTGGATTTGTTAGCACAAAAATGTAATGTCATTGAACTAAGCACAATCTGTTATTATGAGTTGTAAATGAGGAATAACAATCAGTTGAATTTACATTATTTCCCAAGGGTTGATTGGGTAACATGCCAATTATTGGAATTTAAATGGAGAAATCAGTCAGTGATTATTACCAATGGTGTCGTAGATAATGCCTTGTCTTAACCATGTAGGGGCATTGTTGGAGTCCTTCCGATTTGCGCCTTCCATAGAGGACAAGGTTGTTCTCTTAATTATTGTTATACTTGTTGGTAATCGTTTAGTTGCTTGGTCAGCTGGTGTCGGGCAGGCTGTAGACACCTCCATGTTCCTCAGAATAGTTGCCAGCCCTGATACCTTAAATGGTTAAAATCGATGGGAACCTGGGCTTGAGCGTTGCTTATGTGTCTTGGACGTCCTAACCATTGCAGGGTAGGATGGATGGGTAGTTAGTCTTATTTATAGTCGATTGATTGTCGTTTCATGCATGCAGATACTTGGGGTGTGTCTTAGGTCGTTATGTTTTGGTTGTCATTGTATGTGTCTTGTTCGTCGTCAAGTGTCGATGCAGAGTTGAATGTGTTTATTACCCTCACACACGTGCACACACTTAAAAATAAAATAAAAAAATAATTGCACTTGTTATATGAGGATCGTCGTCGTAACTAGGAGGACCTATTACACTTTGGTCAATATGTGTGAAGTAATAAATGAGTATAATAATTAGTTCCCATATAAGACTCTTTTATTTCTATAAATTAGAATTTATTATCCAAAATAAAGTATTCGTTATAACTATTTCGTTTACTATGATAAGAGTCTATGCTTTGGAAGAGAAGCCATATCAAAAGTGAGTGTTGAATTTGGTTGTTCTAGAGACTAGAAAACGTGAAATTCAATCAATGAATGTTGATCAAATGAATTTCAAGGAAAAACCAGATCTACACAAGTAGGTCACTCATGTCTTACACAAAGATGTGACGAAGACTCATGACAATATGTAGGACATGTGTAGCATAGGGGGAGATTTACTTACCCATTATCATTAGGTCTCACTAGATGGTTTCAAGATGTGTTTTGTCAATCTAGTCCAAATATAAATGACTCTTGGCAATGAATATTTGTTTCTCTTGTTATGAAATGAAAAACACAGAAAAATGCAAAACTTGGCGTGAATTACATAATCATGTTAATCATTGAGTTTCTGAATGAAATTTTTGTTTGAGGCCTTAACTAAGGGAGCATATATCTGGAATCATATCCAATATAGGGCCATCCATGCCCAAAGTAGTGTGGTTGGATGAAATACATTCCGTGTTATTTTCCTTGCATCAACAATCAAAGGAATTGTCTCCTTGGAAAAATTGACATTCATAATGCAAGGTGTCTAAGGGATTGAGGGAATTTTATCCTTGTACACACAACAAACATACCATATGCATTCACTTGTTGAGAAGTGGTGCAATGGTATTCAAGGTGTTATAGATCAAGGGATCCCATGAATTTTATTTATAATATAAGAATCTCATCTAATAAGGACATCATTTCATGTGTAAGACTCCTTCAATATCCTCAATATTTTGAATAAAATTTATAATCTAATTACTTTATTAAAACCATACAACCTTGATATTTTATATCATCAAAATATTTTGAATACATTTTATAACCTAGATTCACATTATTAAAAACCTACAAACCAATGTTTTGTAACATCAAGTGCAAAAAAGACTGAAAACAACATAACTTAAAAGATTGAAAACAACATAACTTACAAAAGAGTTAATATAATTTAACAATAAACAAGGCATTGTAAGAAACTTATGATACTCTAATATTACATATGTAAAAATGGATTTATAAATTGAATTCCTAAAGATTAGATTTTTTTATAAAATACAAAACATTTGAAATAAAAAGTTGTCCACAGTTTGAAATTTTATGAAATTGGTTGTGAGTTGGTCGCTGGGAGCCAGCCATGTGGCCAAGCCGTGGGCATGCCCACAGATTGGCCATAAGGATGGCCCCCCACAGTCAACTCATAGCCAATTTTAATAGGATATTATCTATGCACAGAAAAGCAGGGCATTTGAATCTAAGTCTTTAACACTGGAGTGAAAGACAGTAGATTCAGCTCCTGGCCGACTGCTCAGGCCCAGACTAATCACTTAAATGCTTACTCTTTTTTTTTTATTGTTAAATGTCTGTATCAAATTTAAAAACTTAATATTTGATTGTTAAATTTATATATCAAATTAACTAAATCCATATTGTGACTTGGTCGCGAGGGACCAACCATGTGGCCAAGCCATGGGCGTACCCATGGCTTGGCCACATGGATGGCCCCCGCGGCCAAGCCACAACCAATTTTAATAAGATATTATTTGTGCACAGAAAATCATGGCATTTGAATCTATGTCTTTAACACTGGAGTGAAAGACAGTAGATTTGGCTCATGGCCGACTGCTGAGGCATAGACTAATCACTTAAATGCTTACTCTTAATATTTGATTGTCAAATGTGTATATGGAATTTAAAAACTTAATATTTGATTGTGAAATGTCTACATCAAATTAACTAAATCCATATTGTTTATAAATTATTTATTAATGTCTATATCAAATTCCCATTTTCAAGTAATTATATATTGTTTATAAATTTATTGTTTGTGCACGTATAATTTGAACATATAAACATGTAACTTTTAAATTGTCTTCCTATTTTATTTTTAAATTTATTAAAAATAAATTTAAAAATATATGTATTAAAAATTTTCCATTATATATATATATATATATATAGAGAGAGAGAGAGAGAGAGAGAGAGAGANNNAGAGAGAGAGAGAGAGAGAGAGAGAGAGAGAGAGAGAGAGAGAGAGAGATAGATTTATTTGTAAATATAAGAACATACTTATATTTACAAGAAATATAATTTATTAAAAAGATTAAAATGATGTTCGTCGAATAATATTTGAATATAACTGAAAGAACGATAAATATTTCTATGCAATAAATTTATTTGAATTAAACCACTTAATAAATTATGTGGTCAATTAATAGACCAGAACTATTACTAGCCAATTAAATATTGTCTTTAAATATAAACTGGACAAAAACAAATGTGCACATATCAATTCTAAAATCTGAATACTAATTTTAACAAATTGAAAATAAACATAAATATAAACATAAATATTTCTTCTACCTGTACCAAACTATATAAAACATTTATGCACAGAATTTTATAACACTTATAATCAGAATGTATAAATATTAACAAATTTGAAATAAACATAAAGATTTCTTCTACCTGTACCAAACTATAGAACACATTTATGCACAAAATTTTGTAAGTTTCTTATAATCAGAATGTAATATTTTGAACAATTACACAAACTAATCACAGGTTCATCAAACAGTTCGAAAATTGATCAACAGTTACTCATATCTATATCTATTTTTAGCTGATTTAGTTCAACTAACTGCAGATTAATAATAAATTAAAAAATTAGTTGAACCATTTCAAAGTAGTTAGATTAAGTGGAAAACTGCTAATATACAAGGCACAATTAATTTGTACAGATGATATCAAGATTTGAAAACATTTCTGACATTTGAAAATAAGCTAGCCACAAAATGGCCTTGGACACCTATCATTTTTTCCTAGTTTTAGGACAGCACACAACCCAAATGACATTTGAAAAATTATGTTGTTAAATCGATTTACAAGGGTGTACAACAGCACACTATTCATCCTTGGTGTGCCCACAGCTTGTCCATAGGGCTGGACCTACGGCCAAGTCACAGTCCAGTGCACTGTGACTTGGCCGAAGCGGCCCAGCCCTGTGGCCAAGCCATTGGTGTGCCCACAACTTGGCTAGCCATATAATTTAATATTAAAATTAAAATTAAAAATTAAAATTTACAATTGAAATTAAAAATTACAATTAAAATTACAGACCGCATATAAATTAAATTTAAAATTTAAAAATTACAGTTAAAAATAAATTATAAATAAAATGAAATTTAAAGGTTTTGGGCACACTATTCAGCCTTGGCGTGCCCACTGCTTGGCCATAAGGCTGGCCCCCACAACAAAGTCACAGTCCAATGACTTGGCTGCGAGGGCCTAGCCTTGTGGCCAATCAGTATCACACAAAATGAACAGATTAACATAGAAGTAGAACATCATCTAAAACTTTGTTATGTTCTTTCCTAATGGTACAATAATGCAGACTTAAATAGACTGCTTTTTCCTTCTATACACAGGTTTTTTCTTAAATAAACTTCTTTCCTAATGGTTAATAGGTTTTTGCTTATAGTTGAATGCGGGCTTAAATACGCATGTTTTTTCTTATAGTTGAATATTTTGGAGTCATATAGAGGGCTTGGTTATTGTTTCTTCATTTCTGATTTTAACACTAATTTTGATATTTTTGTCTTCTTATACTACAAATTAATGTTGGAAGACTCAAAACACTGGTTTGATCTATAAACCAAGAAGACTTTGCCAAAGAGAAAAAAAATACTCTGTGAATGATATGGTGATTTTCAGAGGAGTCTGTTGAATGGAGAGTATAACTGAAGAGTCTCTAGGGGTGACTGTTTTCAGTGCGGGCTTGACTAGACTTGGGTATTAAACTGGAACTAAACTAAGGCACTTAACTAGAAAAACAGAAACAACATGTAAAAACAAAACACATCATTATAGTAATAAAAATAGAATTATAAAGAAACAACATTATAGTAATAAAAACACAACATTACAGAAATATAAACAACATAACATAATCTAAACACTAACATAATCATAATCTAAACAAAAAAACATAATCAAAACTAATATAAACAACTTACCTGTATCTCGGCCCACCAAGAGAATAGCCTGACCGCCCGCGCCCACCAACACAATGACCACGCCCGCCAACATAGGCTTCGTGCCGCCAGCACAACCAACACAAAGACCGCTCACACAGCCAACACAAATATTGCGTCCACCAACATAGCCAACATAAAGACTGCTCACAATCACTCACAATCAGTCACTCGAGAAGAGGTGGGAAAAACATTTCAATAACATTGTGTGGGTGACATATAAACAATTTTTCGGCCTGGATATCTTTCGGCCGAAAGAAATTTTCGGCATGAATATCTTTCGGTTGAAAACATATTGCTGGATGGAAAAAATCCCTCTGACTAAATTTCTACACAAAAAATGAGGGTGTCTTCATTGTACCGTTCGATTTGACGTTCCAGTGTTTGGTCGAAAAAAATACCTTTCGACTGAAAAAGTATATTAGTTCAGCTGAAATAATGTTTTTTGGATTTTTGGAGATTAGATTGTCACGAAAGTGTTACCCACCTCTGTGATTTCACCCTACACCAAGCTCATCTAAGAAGCACAAAGTCTCTCACCAAGTGTCCTTTCTCATCACAATTGTAGTAGTGAATTGGTCCTCTTCCTCTAGCTCATCCACCTTGGTATCCTCCTCCACCTCCCCGACCCCTTCCAGGTCCGAGAGATCCTTCATTAACCTTGAACACAGACTGATCAAATCTTTCTGCAAGTGCATTCATAACTCATCAATGATTGGTGTTGTGGTAAGGTGGACCACATAACTTAAAATAGATGGTTTTTCATCATAGGTTTTTACTTTTGTGAAATTGGAGAATGCCAATGACTTATGCAAATCTCACAATACTTGGCACTGTGACTTCCTTGATTATTTGGGAAGACATGGTATTAGACAAGTCCATGAAATGGCGCTACAAAAAAAACTTGAGCAACTCCTCCTACTGGCCCAACCAGTTGAGGAGCCATATTAGAGGGCCCCATACCCCTTAATCTCATACATTCACTAGCTACATGTCCTTTTGTGTAACAACATGTACACCAGACTTGCAGCCGACCTACTTTAGGAAGGGTCAACTCTTGGATTTTGTTAGTTAACGGAAAGGTTTATCCCTACAATTTAACAATATTAGCATCTTTCAGTGGCCTCATGACTCTTAAGTTCCTTGGATAACTTGTCATAGCCTCAATATTCATAGCTTGCTCCAATGCTTCACCCAATGTAGTTATCCTTTGTCTGTTAAAGGGATATGGGTTAAAGGTAATAATCCTTGAATAAACCATTCTATTTGATGATCCTTATGGATAAGATTTGCTTATTTCCCTGTCACATTCTTAAACCTATGGTTGTATTCCCAGGTGGACTTTCCATATCGCTATTTTATCTCCCACAACTCAAAGAGTGTTTGTTGTTATGACTGAGGTAACTAAAGTTTTTCTATAAATATCTTCTTCACCTGAGAAAGCATGAAGGCTTACCCTTGAGCACCTAACTTTATTACCTTCATGTACCACTTAAGATCCTAACCTCTCAGGGTAGTCTAAAATTCAACAAAATTGTTTTTATATAGAGTTCCATGAGACCTCCATATGGATTCGCATAGAAACTAGTGTTGCTCCACATCCTCGTCCACTTTAACTAAAAATTGAGTGTATCAAGTGAGGAATCCTATGTATTGATTTTTCATCAAGGGATTTGGAAACCCTACTAAAATTAACCTAGAAGGTCCTATTTTCCACACTTCCACCACTACATTACTCAAACTTCTTGGAATTATGTTAGGAAATGAGGAACACTTCCACACTAAACCTAGCAAAAGAGAGGAATAAATATTTAATCAAGAAAGTAAATGACAAAGAAAACACACAGTACATGGAGATTTTACCCTGGAAACCCAAACCGAGAAAACTATAATTCCTTGAGTGTTATGCTCTCTTGCTTTCTTATTCATTTAGAATAAAATTTTACATGTCTAACCTTGGTCCACACCTAAGACACGATTGGCATCATACCTTCTTTCTTTACACAAGAACAACCCTGCAGCCAATTCGGCTTACATATACATGATAAACAACCTCTATGATTATCGATTCTTTGTGATTATCCATTCATCATCTATTAAATAATTAAAACATGCCTTATTTATAAGATTTAGAGTAGGCAAAACCCTAAAGAAAATGTGACCAAAAATGGTTACAAATCCACTCAGATCATTGGCTACAAATCCTGTGAATCTCAGGATTCTGTTACAGTCGACTACCATTCAACCTTCATTCAATATTTAGTCAGTTGTCACATGCCTACCTCTCAACCACTTATCAGCTGACCTCTTCAACTTGATATCGTTGTCTTTGTCCTTCAACTTCAACTTTACCTGGTCGAACCACCTCGACCTTTGACTTCGACACTACCCAGTCAAGACACCTTGACCTTTGACTTTGACACTACCCAGTCAAGCCACCTCGACCTTTGAATTCAACTGTTAGTTGATCCACCTTGACTAGATTTTCACTACAAAGAATATAAGAACCTAACATTCTCCCAATATTTTTTTCCTTTATCAAAACCATAAGACCTATGAACTCTCATTCACAGATCTAGGGAAACAATTCCCATTATCTCTCTGCACCAAGAGAACTTTACAACACTCATAGACTTGGTCAAAGAGTCTACTATGCTTTCCAACTTGTCTACTTTCTCCAGCAGAACCTTGTTTCTTTCCACCATGTCTCTCACGAAATGGTATTGTACATCAATGTGCTTATTCTTAGAATGATAAGTTGGGTTCTTTGCTAGAAATATTTCACTTTTACTATCACAACTTATGTTCAAAGCTCTCTACTTAAAGTTGATTCCTGAACACAGCCTTTGTATCCATTTTGCTTCTTTGCTTCCATGAGTGGATTCCATGTATTCAACTTTTGTTGTTGAGAGGGGTATGACTTCCTATCGTTTACTCATCTAGCTGATTTCTACATCGAACATTTTGAACACATATCCATTGGTTGACCTCGATCGATATAGATCTCCAGCCCAGTCGATGTCGATAAATCCATGTACATTTAATTCACTATCACCTCCAAGTTTTCCTTGGTAGAATATAGCATAATATTTTGCGCCACATAAATACCTAAATACTCTCTTGACAACAAGCAAGGCCCTCACTAGACACTAGTGGCTCATCAAGCGAGGCACTATCAGACTTCTATAATTTAGGAGTTACGAGGTGATATATGAAGGATGATTTGGATCTTCATGTCAAAGGCCTAGGAACTCACGTCATTTCAGTCTCTACTGACCTCTAGAAGATCTAGAAGCCTCTCCCAAGCCTCCTCCAAGAGCTATATAACAAAGGTAAGCCTTCGGAAAGGGGAGGAAGAATTGAATGATAATGTTATGTTGCCCAACTATAGAGGTGTCCATCAACACAACCAAGAGTCAGTGAGCCTAGC
>CBVK0102216228.1:0-10608 GCA_900067695.1 Picea abies
ACTGTCTGAAATCCTAACTCGGTACAAAATCATGGAAACAAAACTATTTCAGCGAGCCTGATCGACTTCGTGTCATTACATCATTTCTTGCCTGGAAGTTTTTTTTCTTTTTTGACACTGTTTGCCATTCAATGCTTTGGACCATAGATTGACTTTCCATCAGGTCTAGAGGTTCTTCCTCGTCAGCTAGGTCTGCCCAGCGTGAGGTCTGGGGTTCTGGCTAGATGGGCGACTTGGGAGTGACTTCTGCCTAAGCTTTCCCCTTAGCAGAGGATTTGATTTCAGCTTCAGCTTCTACTTCTTCTGTCACTTCTTGGGCCTTGCTTTCATAACGTAGTTTCGTTGGTGCCCTCATCCACCAGGTGGGTCTTTGGCTTTTAGACGACCTTTTTTTCGCGGGTGGTTTTCCACAACTATGGGCTAAGTGCCCCGTTTCGAAGCAGTTCCTACACCTGAAACTGAGATTCTCATAGTCGAGGATTTGGGTCCTTGAGTAGTCCTTGCCTTGAAGAATTATTTCAGCCGGGAAACCTTTGGAGAAATCCATTTCAACACAGATTCGAGCGAAGGTGGAGAGGGTTGGCTTGGAGTCTGAACTTTTGCAGAGGAACTTGCTGAGGCCATTGCCAATAGATTTAAGAGACTCATCCCCCCAAAAATGCAGGGGAAAATATGGAAGTCTCACCCAAACTAGAGCTGAAGAGATACAGTCCGTGGAAGGGTCGAAGGCAGGGGTCCATAGTTGCATGGACAGACATGCTTTGCCCCAGAACCACGGCCCAGAGTTAAACACCTTGTCTCTATCGGTTGTAGATTCAAAAACTACCACAAAAAACCCTTTTGCACAAGGGCAGGTAATGACTTCTCCCTCTAAGAGCAAGTACCATTCAGAAGAGATCCAGGAGAGTAGATCCGACAGATTGGGCTAGTATCTGTTAAACCTGCAAACTAGAGCGTGCTTGTTGTAATGACAAGCATGAGTTAGGGCTTCCTGAGGCATTTGAATGGAAACTGTCGGAGCTTCTGGAACTGCTGCATGCAGCCTGAATGGGCAGCCTTGACGAGAGGTAACCTCAGGGGTCGCTGCATGTAGACCAGAGAGAAATCCCTAGCGTGAAGCCACCTCTTTAAAGGAGGGGGCCGGAACTTCTAAGATCGTTGTTAACAGAGCACCAAGGGGAGCGCTTGCATGAGAGGGCGGCCCAGAAGAGAGAGTCACGGCCGATGGAGGGAGGCCAACAACCGCCACCGTAGCCGCACCAGGAGGGGCGCCTCCTTGCTTTGAAGAGGTCGAGGGAACTGCCATTGGAGCTTAGTCTTGCCTGCAAGGGGAGCTGCGATAGCTGTGCTGGAGGAAGGGGAGGGCAGGAGGCCACAGGGCTAGCGGCCTGCGAGAGATCCAGGAGTGTGGTTAGGTCTTGGAGCTCAAGTCTAAAAGCTATATGTGTAATGAGTCATGTTACTACTCACTCTAATTATTAATTGCTACCAGACATGGAGGTCATACAATAGAAAGATAAAACCTCCAAAGGAAGTTATCGCTTCTTCTCTATAAATCTTCACCTTCACTAATCTAACATATTTTTTCTTCATAATCATATCATTCTATCACTCCATCAATGGAAATAGTTGCAGTTGGATGGTGAAGCATGTCACGATGGATTCTTGGTAGTGATATCAACAACACCATGCCACTGAAATCCTACAATAATGCACTTTACACCAAGAAGTTGTCTCCAACCTCCTCCTCTGATGCTTCACTGGATGCAGAGAGGGACAATGAAGAAGGGAGGAGGGATAGGGATACTTTTTTTCTACAATCTCAAGCATAGTCTTGAACAAAGCAAAAGCAATAATATCCATCATCAATCCAGACAAGAAGAAGAATATTGTTACAAACATAATCATATCATAATAATAAATACAATGATTATAATAATAATTAGTAACATTTAATTCAATCAAGAGGCACGTACCTCCTCACCTCGTGACCAGTCAATGCTATATATCAACTGTCACAAGGGTAGTGTAATCATCATTCTTATCATATTCAATCAAATATTAATATTCAAAAATATTCATTCTCAGTGAAGAACAACTTTCATGTTACAATGGTATCAGAGATTTTCATTCTGATCGAACTTCCACCATTAATTCCCCCCTGTACATTTTTCTCCCCCATTAAATTAACCCCCCATGCTCATGTAACCTGTCCCTCCTAAAAACTATCGTAACTCGTCCTTGTTCCTACCCGTACCCCTTTCCTAATTCCCGTAACCTTTCCCCCTTGTCTAAACCCCCGCAAATCCCTCACGCCCTTGTAAACCAACACCCCCGACCACACTCCCACACTCTCGTCCTGTCCTATCCCCGACCGTAACTCTTGCAACCCCACCTCTCTGTGGATCCCGTCATAACCCCCCACAAACCCCTCTAACCTTTCCGACTCACCACCTGACACCCCCACTCCACAAATCCTATCGCTTACCTCGACACACCCTGCAGCCCACTTCAATTCCCTCGACAGACCCTCCCCCGCTCAACCGCAGACATGTCCCATCATGTCCCTAACTTTCCGGTCTTCATTAACATTCCCAACTCCTTGTAAAGTCGTGCCCCATCCCATTCTCGCCCTCACTTAATATATATATATCTTATGTTAATTTATTATATATGATATATATAATATCTATATATACATATATAAATATAAAATTAAATTAATATTTAAAAAAAATAAAAATCACAAGGATGGTAAAAAACGAAGAACTTAAGGCCGACATGAACAAATGCGGAGATGACGTCAATGGTGTAAGGTACCGACTTAACAATGTGGAAAAAACGCAAAAAGACATGAATGAAAAAATCGATAACTTACTCGAGACTGAGAGCAAAATTGATCGGTTAATACAACAAGGTGAAAGATTATTGGCACTCTCCGAAAATGATAAAACTTAAACAAAAAGAAGACTTGATGAACATAGTGAAAAAATTGAACAATTAACGAAACGTGTCGAGGCCTTATTCGCAGAGCTCTTAGCTTATCAAAGACCACCACTAAGTCCAGAAATGCCAGAAATAAATTCAGAAAATCAAGGGAACCATGAAATTCCAGAAGAAGTTTTTTAGAGAAATATACACACACCCAGATTCCACGATAAAGATTACCAGAAAATTAAAAAGAAGTTACCAAAGTATGACGACAAGGACCATAGAGGAGCTTTTGTTTGGATAAAGAAAACGGATGGAATTTTTGAATCAAACCCTCTGCTAGGCGAACGAGAGAAGGTAATGACAGCCTATAACAGTCTAGAAGGAGAAGCTTATGATTGGTACCTTTTGTGGTCCAGGAAATGTGATGCATGTTCCTTCCACTGGAATAATTTTACAATAGCCCTACTTAAAATATTTCATGATGAAGAGGATGATGACCTGTATAACAAGTTTGTACATCTCAAACATAAGGGAAACATAAATGATTATACACACGAATGGGAGGTTCTAGCAACAAGGCAATGCGGATTTACGTATGAGCAGCTCATACAAATGTACATATGTGGCCTAAAAGATTACATTCATAGTGAAATTAAACCATGGAATCCTAAAACAAATGAGGATGCAAGACACACAACAAGGCTAATAGAACAAAAAAACAAGTTCAATAAGCCATCATTCATAAATCCATAAAGGTTAAATAAATATCCAGACGATAGAACGAAAAAATACAATATAAACAAGCATAACAAATATTTACCACCTCATTTGAGGGAAGGCCAAGACAATCATCAAGACTCAAATAAAAAATGGGAAAGCAAAATGCCAATATTGTGGAGACAAATGGTCGCCTGGGCACAAATGCAACAATAAAAAATTATATTCTTGTAAAGCAGAGAAAGAATCAAGCACATTTGACAATGATTCAGGCAACGAAATTGAAGAGGAAGGTGACTCCCCCAATACAAAAACCGATAAGGCCATGCCCAATATATCCTTGGTTGCAATAACGGGAATAACACAACCGCAAACGTTAAAACTAAAAGGGCACATAAAAAAACAAAATGTCACCATTCTAGTCGATATAGGGAGCACCCATAATTTCTTAGATGTAAATGTTGCAAAGAATCTAAGTCTATTCGTATATTCGGTCACGGATATAAGAGTAGTGGTGGCAGATGGAAAAAAATTGATGGCATAGGAAAATGTCACAAGATCAAGCTTCAAGAAGCAGATTACGAATTAGAATTTGGATTCTACATCGTACCCTTGGGAGGAGTAGACGTCGTATTGGTAATTCAATGGTTACAAATTCTAGGGACCTATTCTGCAAATCAACAAAAACAATTTATAAAATTCAAATGGGAAGGAAGACAATACAAATTATACGGATTCCAACCACCTGCCACCCAAATTATATCCTCACAACAAATGGAGAAACTAATTCGAAAAGGAGCACCAGCTTACATGGCACACTTTCATCATATGTAGTTATTAACAATAGAAATAGTCAAGTCTCAGCATCCATAGATTTAAACATTAATCCAAAAATACGACAAGATATTCCAAGACTTACCTATGAAGTTGCCACCTAATAGAAACATATAACATATAATCGAGGTTAAGCCAGATTCAACACCAGTTAATATTAGACCTTATCGATATCCTCACCACCATAAGATGGAAATAGAAAGGCTAATTCAAGACCTATTGAAAAGTGGGGTTATTACGACAAGCAGGAGCCCATATGAAACCCCAGTAGTACTGGTTTGAAAAAAGGATGGATCTTTCAGACTATGTATAGACTATCGAGGGTTAAATAAAATAACTATAAAAAATAAATTTCCTATACCCTTCATAGATGGGTTACTAGACGAAATCCATGGAGCTAAATGCTTCTCAAAATTGTATTTAAGATCGGGGTACTACCAAATTCAAGTAAGATTAGAAGATGTACAAAACACTGATTTTCAAGCACACGAAGGTCATTATAAATTTAAAGTCACGTCGTTCGGTCTAACTAATTCACCAACAACCTTCCAAGCAACTATGAATCGACCTTTTCACCCCTACTCAAGCAAGTTTGTATTGGTCTTCTTTGATGATATTCTTATTTACAGTAAAACTTGGAAGGAGCATATGAAGCATTTAGAATTGGTACTTTCTCTCTTAGAGAAAAATCAGTTCTATGGCAAACTATCAAAATGTTCCTTTGGTAAAGAAGAAGTAGAATACCTTGGTCATGTCATATCTCGAGAAGTGTAAATCCTAACCTTGTACAATATCTACTGCAAACAGATATTTAGAAAAGAACATAAAATATACAATGGCAAATACAAACATTACACAGAGAGTTTTCCCCTGGAAACCCAAACCGGGAAAACCAACATATTTTATATTCATTCATTTTATTACAATGTTTACAATACAAAATACATATAGGAGCCAGCGGCATCCAAAACCCTAACCCAATGACATGGATTAGTCCAAAACCCTAATTCCTTAACCGGAAATAGAAAAACCATTGGCAAAAACCATGTGCCGAAAAACCACCTAAATACATGACATGTTTCCCGAGGCAGGTGTCACGTTTCCCGAGGCAAAAAAAAAATTCGGGGGCGCTGCCTCTACACCCCCCAACGAGGGCCTAGCAGCCCCCCTCCGCGCCCAGCGCATACGCTCAGACACTACTACTCGTGCAAAGAATATAACACATATCCAACAAGAAGGAGTCAAGGTGGACCCTGAAAAAATCAAGGCAATCACATAATGGCCCAAACCAAAGAACATATCAAAACTAAGGGTATTCCTTTGATTAACAAGTTATTATCGAAGATTTATCAAGAACTACACTGATTTAACAACACCCTTGTCAAACCTATTAAATAAAAATTCCTTCAAATGGGATAACAGTGCACAAGAATGTTTTGAAACATTAAAAAGGGTTATGTCGTCTACACCCATATTAGCAACACCAGATTTTGCAAAACCCTTTGTAGTAGAATGTGATGCATCAAGAATTGGAATAGGAGCAGTATTAATGCAAGATGGCCACCCAATAGCATTTGGAAGTCGAAAGCCACCCAATAGCATTTGAAAGTCGAAATCTCAACAAAAAGGAAGAGTTGAAATCTACTTATAATAAGGAAATGTTAGCTATTGTGCATGCATTAGTTAAATGGTGACAATATCTCTTAGGAAGCAAATTTTCGATACGTACTGATCACAATAGTCTCCAATACTTACTAAGACAAAAAACATTGTCCACTTAACAACAAAAGTAGATGGAGAAACTTTCCACCTTTGATATGGAAATAATACACAAAAAAGGGAAAGACAACATAGTTGTTGATGCACTATCACGAAAAGATGAGGAAGTAAATGCATATGCAGCAACAGTAGCCATTCCAGACTGGTTGGATGAGATTCGAGTTGAGTATGCCAAAGATCTTGAATCTAATTCCATAATCAACAATTTAGACCAAAACCCCAAATTTGAATGGAAAAATGACATTTTATGGTACAAGAACATAATCTACCGAATTCCATCCTCAAAATTGTAAAATGAAAATTTTAAGGGAGTCACACAGCTCCCCAACATGAGGACATGTGGGTTTTTTCAAAACCTACTATAATGCACGACAATCATTCTATTGGAAAGGAATGAATAAGGAGATTCAAAGATTTGTTGTCGAATGTGAAATTTGTCAAAGGAATAAAAATGAAAATGTTATGACTCCAAGATTACTTCATCTCCTACATATTCCTGAACAAAAATGGGAAGAAACTTCAATGGATTTCATTGAAGGGCTACCCATGTATGAGGGGAAGGATAAATTTTTTGTGGTGGTTGACAAATTAACCAAATATGCACATTTCATGGCATTAAGAAAAATCGACTCAACAAAACAAATTGCAGATGTTTTTTGCAAAAACATTTATAAGTTACATGGGTTTCCAAAGGTAATTGTCAGCGATAAGGATGCAAAATTTAAAGGAATTTTTTGGAAAGAATTTTGCAAAAATGCAAGAATATCTCTTAATATGAGCTCTGCCTATCATCCACAAACAAATGGACAAACATAAATCATAAATAAATGCTTATAAAAATACCTACGGTGATTTGTGACAGATAAGAAAAATAAATGGTCTCAATGGTTACACTTAGTCGAATGGTGGTATAACTCTACATATCACACATCCGCTAAAATGACTCCTTTCCAAGTCTTATATGGTTACGAACCACCTAAATGGAAGGAGTTTGCACTAATAAATACTAAGGTCCAATCAGTAAGAAAATAAGCTAGAGGAAGAACAAAAAATCATACAAATATTAAAAGAGAACCTAGCAACAACTCATAATCGAATGAAACAACTAGCAGACCAACATAGGTCAGAAAGAAAATTTGAAGAAGGCGATTGGGTGTTTGTACGACTCCAACCTTACAAACAATTATCCCTTAAGAAACAAGGGAAAAACAAATTGGCCCCAAAATTCTATGGACCCTTTCAAATTGAAAAAAAAAAATAGCCAAGTAGCTTATAGATTGGTGTTGCCACAAAATTTCACATCCACAATGTCTTCCACGTTTCATGTCTCAAAAAAATGCTTGGACAAGTTCAACCAGTACAAACAGAAATCCATGAATTCGATGACGAAGGAAAAATTATTTTGGAACCAGAAGGTATTCTTGCCACGAAGGAAAAGGTGTTACGTTCCAAAACCATAAGGGAATATCTTATCAAATGGAAAAACCTTCTAGAAGAAGATTCATCATGGGAGACCGAACAATTCCTCCGACAATACTCAACACTACCCTTGCTTTGAGGACAAAGCAAAATCTTAAGAGGGTGGCAATGTTACAAACATGAAAATGATAATAATAAATGCAATATTTATAATAATAATTAATATCATTTAATTAAATCAAGAGGCACGTACATCCTCACCTCATGACCAGTCAATGCTATATAGCAACCGTCACGAGGGTAGAGTAATCATCATTCTTATCATATTCAATCAAATTTTAATATTCAGAAATATTCATTCTCAGTGAAGAACAACATTCATGTTACAAATATCCCAAAATAAAGAATAAGATTTCACACTTTTGGGATATCAGGGAAATCCTTCGAAATCCCACTCCAAAATGAAAGTAACCTCAACCTCTTTCTCAAACCCTCCTTGTCCAATCCATGAATTTTGATGATCATGTGGTATTTTCAAAATTTAAGTCGATCATTGCATCATTGGATGGGATCCATGAGAATTTGTCAAAGTTTCAAATGAAATCCATGGCACCTACTACCTTACAAAAATTACCCCCTGAAATCTCTTCAAGAGATCATGTCGTTAGGGTTTCATTTCAAGCACTCTATGAGATCAACATAGACAATAAAAGTAATGATAATAAGCAAGAGAAAGAGTGGCGTGAGGAGGGAAAAGGAATGCTATCTTTCCAAGCAATTCGAGAAAGCCTTAAGCAATTGTGTTCCATTAAATCCAAGGAGAGAAATGAATCCTTGGGTTCCTTTTCACCCGAGGCATTTGGAGAGAGTATCAGATTGCAATGGGGTGGAGGTGGATCATTTGACTATTGCATAAAGAGGGAACATGGGAATTTTCATTTTTTCTTCTAACTTGATCACATCCACTGTTATTCTTTGATATTTTTACTATTTTTAGGGTAAGGAGAAGAGGGATTAATGTCTACAGTCATACCTTTTGATGTTACTTCCAGTGTTGGGACAATTTTCTTGTAGACTGCTTCGTTAGATTCAACTTCAAATATCCATCCTTTATCTCTAGTGATTTTTTATAGCATACCTTCACTATTAATGTCAAAAGTAAGGTCTATTGGCCTAGCATTTCATAGATGGAAACGACATGTAAATTATAATACAACAATTAAGATATTCTACAACATAGAAACCCTTGTTCTTAATTATTATGATAAAGTTTGGCATTAGACTAGTCAACATATGGTCAAACTTTCCATCTTTAAATGAAAGGTTTGGACAATGATTTATTTAGAAAACAAAATCAAGTTGAAGATCTCAATTTAATTAGAACTAGCACTTCATAATTTGCCACATAATACCTTTTCAAGACGGTGACACTTAAGCATAGATAGTATAACCAAATTACAATAAGCATGACTATATGATTCACATACTAACTCTATTTCAAAAGTTCATTAATCTTCTCAACTCATCGATTTCCTAGAATCTCTTAGATGGGGGTCTTGTTCTCTTCAAAGGAGGACAATCCTAGGGTTTAGGGTTAATGTCCTTAAGCTCATTCATATAACACCTTCTCCCTTGATTAGAAGCGTGATTCCATGATCATTAGGGTCATATTAAACATAGGGAAATGATTCTTTAATCTAATAAGCTTCTTTCGTAATGATTATTTAATCTACATGCCTCTTGCCTCATTATTCAAAATACATGGTTATACATAAATGACATAAAACCTTGTAGAAAAGGAATTCATATTGTAGATGTGAAAACATGATACAATCCATCATATGACAGAGGTAAATACCGCACAACAATACTCAAAATCATTTGTAACAATTACACAATAATCTATGCAAAATGTTCATATAATTTCAAGGGTATGGGGGGTCTAGCCTCCTCATTTTTTCAAGATTCCAATGTAAGAATAAATATGGTTCACACCAATCCATAACAAATATAGCCATCTCATTTAATCCCTTAAAAACATTCACATCTAATGCCAAAAAATTCCATATACAACAAACACAAATAGTTTGGGGTGTGGGGGATTTGAGTAGTCTTTCTTGACCTAATTGTATTTAACCTTATGGGGAATGAAAGAAATGAAACCAACTTTTAAATTTGGTGAGCACGTGGATATTGATGCCAACTACTTGTTGTTAAAGTTTGAATGTCACTGAATATTGTATGGCCAAGTTAAAGTAGAATTTAATTTACATCCATTTTGAGATTTAAGGGGACATATGGGAAAATATGAAGTTGATTTTTGGTGAGCATGTGGATATTGATGTCAACTTATTTTTGTTAAAATTTGAATTCCAATGGATAAAGTATGGCCAATTTATAGTAGAATTTCATCTACAACCATTTTGTGTTTTTAGGGGTCATGCAAGCAAATTTGAAGTTAATTTATGGTGAGAACATGGGGATATGTGCCATATAAATCCACTTTAA
Organism: Picea abies; assembly: GCA_900067695.1. Taxonomy (NCBI): domain Eukaryota; kingdom Viridiplantae; phylum Streptophyta; class Pinopsida; order Pinales; family Pinaceae; genus Picea; species Picea abies. The sequence goes on from CBVK0102216228.1 coordinate 10,192, forward strand.
GTTTGGTCTTTATTTGATTTCATATGACATCACTGCACTACAAATACAAAACTGGTTTTTAATGTATTTCTGCAAACAATTTGCATGCATGAAGTTTATCAATGCATTATCATACAAATTTTGCAATTTAATCAATTATAACAACAACCATTCACTTATTAATATCTACAAAATTTCCATGCCATGAAATCAAAATAAATGATGCTAATATACATGTATAGTTCATCATGACTAATATCTTAATTAAAGAAAAAAATGAATATACTTATCTTGTATGATGACTGATGTTATGATCCAATGCCTTAAAAATGATAAAAGTCAATGAATACAATCCACTTTGAGGGGGAAACCTCATTTTGCAATATATGCAATTCAAAAGACAAGATGATATGCTCTTAAGGCTAGGTCTCCTTGGTA
>CBVK0102216232.1:0-15415 GCA_900067695.1 Picea abies
CCAAACATTGGAGTCTGAGATAGGGAGTGTCTAAGTCTAGTTTCATGGAATTTATCTGGGACCCCCCTCTAACACAGGGGATAAACACGAGTTCTCATACGGAAAGGTAGCAGAGATAACCCCTCCAAAGCCGAACCAATCATAGTGAAGAACACATATAGAGGGCTTGTTGTGGGATACTTTCCTTTGAATTTTCCATGGGGCTTCATGGGTATTGAATCCATTCGAGGTCCTTAGTTGTCTTCTAGACCTTTTTCTCTCGATACCCTTGACAGGTTTCGAGCTCGATACCCTGCTCATTGTGGTCTACCCGACTTTCGACTGTACCCACCTGGTGACTGTTCGTGTGCTAGAAACCTAGTTGCCAATCTTTGTTAGGGACATACATAGGTGACTGTGGGGGTATATTGCGGTACCTAGGACAGACACTGGGCCATGCTTTGCAGAGTATACCCGAAGGGTGCTTCCATGTTCGAGTTGCACTTGTACCAGTAAGTTGCTCTAGTGTTGGTTGTTGTAACTGTTCTTCAAATTAATTTAGTGTTTTCTTGTCTTATCTTCTAGGGCCTTTTTTCTTAGTGTGTGTTACTTTTGAGCATTTAGACTACCTTAGACTTTCTTGGATCTTCTCACACAATGGAGGATCCTGAGCTCTGCCATTCACGAAGGATTCTTGGCCTGCCACTGGTTACACTGGAGCCATCCCCGCCCCCATTAAGGCGGAAGCTAGACCAACAAGGGTCTTTTGAAGCAACCGGGTTACAAACCATTGTGCCCGAACAACCCCCAGAGGAATCGACCATTTTGTACCTTGAAGCAACTGCTCTTGGCTTGGCTGAAACCCCAACCACTGATTTCTTGGCACCTTTTATTGTACCAATTCAATTTCACAAGTGCCAGACAGTGTCGCACACAACAATTAAACCAAATGTTGTTACTCCTTATGGGAATTTTTCAATTCCCACCATGGTTGTCACCACAGGAGAGCCGACATCTCCTAACTTACCATTATCGATCCAAGCCACCATGGTCTCGACCGAAACTACTTCGTACAGTGGTCCGAACCCATCTTTGGTGGTGGCAACAACCCCTTTCACACTTAGTGCGATAGGCCCTCTGTTCTCATATGGTATGCCTAGTTTGGGTACAAGTCCTGTACTATCCTACTCCACTTTACAGACTTTGGGTCTGGGGGCAGGGAGCTCTAGTTCTCCTTTGTAAGTTCACATGGGGGGAAATCCTATCCATTTTAATTCTTTTCCTTATGCAGGAGGTCATATCCCTCCTTCGTCCCCTTCACTCAGTGGTTAGCATCAGCAATCCGCCAGGCAACCTACACACGATAGTTTATTTGGAGCAGGGAGTCAATGACCACCTTCGCATAGTATGCCGGTAGGTTCGACACTATTTTCTTGGAACATAACGTTTGGTAACAACACCTTCTCGTCAACCACTTTCCCGACTAGGGGCAACCCCATTTTTGGACAATCTACTCTTGGGCAGAGTACTATTCCTGCACAAGGGGCAAACTTAGCAGGACCTTGGAATTCAGGGAAAGGATCCCTTCCCTCCTCTGGAATGTCGATCTGGAGTAATTATTTCCACAATCAATGGAACCCCGGGCAAACTACTATGCCTATCCCCACGGGACAGGCATGGGGTAATCCTTCCCAAAGTCCTTCGAATACAATGCATGCCCAACAATCTATGTCCTATTTGGGAAATCAGCCAATGATGTCCAGATGATTGATAATCCTCAACCAGGTGTTGTCAACGTAGGAGTTGGTTTGTGCCCATGTTTGATGGGTACCTTCGATTACCCACCTCCGTAGGGCAATATCAAATTTATATCTAATCACCATAAGGTTGATATTTTTCAAGTTTCGTCGTTCTGCATGACTTACTTCGAGGATCCATGGATTCTTCCTTCCCCATCAACCATGATGGATGAGATAGGACACCCAGGCATGTCCATGCCCTTGTCTATCACTAAAGTAGCATGCTTTGTAGTCCAGCAAGCTTCAGCTAACACTGATCTGACTCCTGCACAAGAGTTAGATCCGCTTCTAGAGATGATTTGGGCTTAGGGTTCTCTCACTAACATTGATTCGTTAGACTTAGTCTTGCCTTTTGATGAAGCAGTAATCAAGGCAATGACTAGTCCAGACAAACCTTGGGAAGATATTCATCACAAATCATATTTTCTCCCAAAGTTAAACCGAATCGAAGAAGGATAATTAACCATGACCATGACGGTAGATCAGCAGTGTCCTATTAATCTCTTAGGTACACGCAAAATTTATGCTGAGGGAAATATGGAGACTATCACTGAAACTATACCAGTCAACATCTTCTGAAACCCTGGTGTCATGGAGAACGTCTTCATCGGAGCGGATTGCTCCCCCGAAGAGATTCAAATCTACACGGATCCTTTCAAGAAATTTTGCAACATTTTTTCCTGGTCTTATGAGGAAATGCCAGGTATTGATCCAAAAATAGTTGAACATGAAATCACAATGTATCCTGATGCCAAGCTTATTCGACAGAAGCTTCATCCTGTTAATCCCAAGAAAGCAACAACCATTAAGATTGAGGTTGAGAAATCACTAAAGGTGGGTTTTATTTATCTTATCCATTTGACTCAATGGGTGTCCAATCCTGTGTCGGTCAATAAAAAACAAGGCACGATTCGTGTATGTACCGATTTCTATGATTTAAACGAGGCATGTCCCAAAGATAATTTTCCAACAACGTTCATCGACCAGATCATTGATGAATGTGCTGGTTGCGAAGCCTTTTCTTTCATGGATGGTTTTTCAGGATAGAATCAAATCCAAATCAAACCCGAGGACCAACACAAAATGACATTCGTTTATTCGTGGGGTACATTCACATATCGTAAGATGCCTTTTGGTCTTAAAAATGCTGGAGCCACATTCCAGCGGGCCATGTCTTTTTCCTTTCATGATCTCAAGCATATAGTCGAGGCCTATCTAGATGATTTAGCATCACGATCTCACAAGAGAATGGATCATCCCACACACCTTAGACTTATCTTCGAACGTTGTCGCTACTTTTGGATTCGCTTGAATCCAAACAAGTGTAGCTTCTGCGTAACGTTAGGACATTTGTTAGGTTTCATCGTATCAACAATAGGGATCATGGTTGATCCTCTCAAGGTGGAGGTAATAACCCAGTTGCCCCCCCCACGCACAATCCTTCAACTTTAGAGCCTACAAGGCAAGGCGAACTTTTTACGATGCTTCATCGCCAACTATGCCAAAATCACCAAGGGCTTTATGCGCCTACTGAAGAAAGACGTCCCTTTTTACTGGGACAAAGCCGCTCAATGCTCTTTTGACGGATTAAAACACACCCTCACAACTGCGCCTCTGCTACGACCACCTAACTATAACAAAGATTTCTTACTATATATGGCTTCCGCAGAGTCAACTATTGGCATGGTTTTAGTTCAGGAAGATGATTTGTTCTCAGAATACGTGATCTATTACCTGAGCCGAGGCCTCATAGGACCAGAACTTAATTATTCTCATATCAAAGAACTTGCATTGGCAACAATTCATGATGTTCAATGGTTCCGTCATTATGTTCTATTTTGCAAGAGAACCGTCATTGTTGTCATGAATCCATTACAGTACATGTTGACACGACAGGTTATAGGCAGAAAAATCAGTAGATGGATAGTCATCCTCCAGGAATTTGACTTAGACTTCGTTTCAAGAAAGTCCAAAAAGTTATTGGTCTTCGCAGATCTTATTTCAGAACTTTTGCTTGAGTCAGGTGACGTTGTGCCTGAAGAATCGCCTATCTGGGGAGATATGTTTTTTATCACATCTTCAGATCCCTAGTACATAGATATACTTTTCTATCTCCAGACTTTGAAGTGCCCCACTTCTGCTTCTCATGATGAGCATTGACGTATACACCATCAGGCTAAGAATTATCTCATACTCAATGATACGTTGTATCGAAGAGGTGTAGACTGCATCATACATCGATGTCTCACACATGAGGATGCAATCATCATGCTCAACGATTGCCATACCATATTCTGTGGCAGTCATTTGTCTGGGTTGGAAAAAACCCAAAAGATTCTATGAGCAGGTTACTTTTGGCCGACACTTATCAAAGATTATATAGAATCGGTCAAGAAGTGTCATCCATTCCAAGTCTTTTCTCAGAAGATGAGGGCACATCCCACTCCTATGTTTCCTTTCATCACAGTTGGTCCCTTCACCAAGTGGGGGATTGATTACACTACTTGTAACCCCCCGTCAGCAAGGGGGCACCGCTATATCATCGTAGTTGTAGACTACTTCACTAAGTGGGTTGAAGCTATGCCAACGTTTAAATATGATGGAAAGACTGTAGCTCTCTTTTTATTCAACCAAATCATAGCAATGTTCGACGTCTCGAGAGAGATTGTTACTGACCATGGCAGTCACTTTCAGAACCAAATGATGACCGAATTAACATCAAAGCTTGGGTTACAATAAGAGCATTCATCACCCTACTACCCCCAAGCCAATGGAAGGTGGAAGCTATAAACAAAACTCTTTAGACTATTCTACAACAAACTATCAACTCAGCCAAGTCAAATTGGCATTTGATGTTATACTCGACATTATGGGCTTACCAAACATCTGTTAAGACTTCAACCAGTTTCTCACCTTTTCAACTCGTTTACAGGTTGGAGGCAGTCTTTCCCATTGAATGTCCGATCCCATCTCTAAAATTGGCAGTACAATTATTGCTAGACACTTCTCCACTTGAAGAACGATTAGTACACCTTGAGCAACTCAATGAGCAGCGTTGTGATGCGGCCCTGGCCAACAAGGCTGACAAACATAAGGCCAAGTGTTAGTATGATAGGTCCATTTGTCCTTAGATTTTCTTTGAAGGCGACCTTGTCCTAGTCTATGACCAAGATAATTGGGGGCAGGAAAATTCAAACCCATGTGGTTCAGACCCTTCATCATAAAAGAGGTTTTAAAAAAATGTGCTTATCGTTTGGTTGATTTTGAAGGGAATGCTTTGGCAGAGCCTAGAAATGGGCTCTACCTCAAGAAGTATTACTCATAGGCAAGTCACTGTGGGTAACTTTTTGTAACATATGTATAGTCTTTGTACTATTACTTTTTAGTTTCTTTTAAGCGTTATGGACTTGTCATTGATGTTATCTTTCGTAAATATGGCAGATGTTAAGTGATTCCAAGGTGCTCGTTGGGTATGTAGATAGTTCTAGTTGGCACACTCGGAGGCTCGCCTCCACAGTTTGGGTAATCTTTACACCTCAGGGCTAGTTGTTATCTTTCAGAGGTATATGCTTAGGTGACACCAAAAATAATGTCGTCGAGCATAGTGCAGTTATTGAGTTTCTTTGTGACACCTTGTCATTGGGTATCTCTCATCTCCGGGTCTATCTCGATGCTCAACTGGTTGTGTCACAGCTAAACAGAGTATACCGGGTTCATGATCCAACTTTACACCGATGATTCCTTAGGGTACATCTCTTAGAATGAAACTTTGATTATATTACATATTTTCATGTTCCTAGGAGATTAAACCAAATTACAGATACTCTAGCTAGTCAAATTTTAGATTGGCATCTTGCACACATATGAAAGAACATTGACATAAGCATGTAAATACATTTTTTCACACGCGATCCATAATACAAAAAAGATCAAAAAACCATATATAACATCATAAAATAACTAGAGTACATAGACGGATGCAAGCGCCTCAAAAATGGGAGTAATGATGAGTCACATGGCTTATGCCCTCAAAAAATATATACAAGTAAGTGATCGTAGCACGTAAAAAGTCTAAATAGGTTTAGGGCCTATGGGCCCTGTTATAATAGTCCACAGCATCGGATAAATTCCTAAAAAATCGGACCCACATCTGAGTTGACCCCACTACATGAGGCTGCATGGATGGCAGCAAGTCCTCTATCTCTACCATCACGACTGTGCGAGTGAGTGCAGTGAAGTTCCGCTCAACTCGTCTAAGGACCCTCTCAGCCTCCCTGGATGGGAGGTTCCCTGCTACTTCTGCTCCCCCGGCGGCGCCAATTGTGGCTTCTAGCTGAGGAGGACGCATGTTCCGTGCATAATCAACAAGTCGCACGGGTCCCACATCTTCATGCAACAAACATATAGCCGTCAAATACTCTGGCATTCAAAAAAAAGATATATATAACAAAAATGACATAAAAATTACCCATGCAAACAAAAAAAACTACAAAGGTGGAGACTTACCCATCTCCCCTCGCTCCTCATGAGGAGGCACGGGTATCTCAGGATCTCTATAAAAATCTATCCCTACATATGGGTAATCCTCGATCACAGGGATCTACCGTGACAGCCATGCAAAGAAGTCATCATCGAAGGACTCATTGGTCCTTACACCACCCTGTCGCGGCAGTAATACTACCCATCTACATACTGCAGGGAAAGAGGCCTGATGTCCTCGTACCACTTCCCAAGGACTAAAGCTTGGAACTCTCTCAAAGAAGAATGAACACAAAATCGTCTCGAACCCAAAGTTCCTTTGTGTCCACTATCGGCAATCTGTCGATTGCCTCTTCATACACTCAAGTAGTGTGGTACTCCAGTAAAAAATCTATGCATTCAAGCACTGGATAGCACAGTTCATCTATGCACGAGATGCCTGATGCAAGGCTACTGAACCGATAATCCGCCCAATCAGTAATAATATCACCTACAGCGATAGGTTAGTAATCTTACTTATGGGCACCTGGGAGCTCACACGGTTTGTCCCAGCCTCACTGTGCTCGACTATCATTTCCGCTATGTTATGCGGTCTCGCAGGAAATGTCCTAAAGTTGACTGGTTTCCCTCTCCTTCAGAGGCCAGTCAAAAAGTAGATATCCTCGATGGTGGGCACCAGTGATTGCCCCTCTAGCATGAAGGCCTCTGCATTAGGGTTCCAGTAGTCAATCAAGGCATTTAGTATCCTTGGTTGCGCTCGCATAAATGGACACAGGAAGAAATTCAGTAAACCACATTGCATCAACACAGCCACGACATTCGGATCTCCTGTGACCAACTCATTGATTGCTTCATGATCCCTTTCCCTCCACTGGACATATATCCTTCAAACACAACAAAGTTCAGGAGGGTCAGTACTTTCTCTTTAATTCTTTTTTGCTACAAAAGGGGGGTCCACGTGAGCTGTAGAGGCGACAGTCGCATGTACACGCAGGCAACCTTTATTCTGCCCAAGTGTACACGTGGCTTGTCCAGAGACAACCCGCGTGTATCTAGGGATGACTTTTTAAAGGTTGACACCCACCCAAAAAATGAAAGCAAATGCAAAATTGAAGAATTGAATAGCTAGATAAGGGAGTTTGTAGTTACTTGGTCCAAGCGAAAGTTCGTTTAGTCCACTCTAGCTCTCGAAATCACCGTTTTTAGAAAAGGGGGTCTTTTGGCTCCAGAGTCAATTTCCAAATCAGCAATGGTGATAATGAGCTGCCAGCTTCTATTTATAGACTTTTTGGCCTCTTTTTGTCACTTTTTTGGCCCCCCTTATCAGTTTCTTTATACCAAAAACCATTTTGAGTGATCCAGAAGTCATATGGGAGGGATTTGAGCAGGTATTGGGACATTTTTTTTTTTGAGTTTCGAAAAAAATAAAAATATATATATATATTGACGATCCATAAAAAAAATAAAAATAAAAAAAATCAACTTGAGCATATAGGTTAGGATATTATCCCCACTTTTGCATCTCGTTGCCTTTTTTATGCTATAGGATCGATCCCATCCGGTTGTGACACAGAACCATCATATATGTTATAGAAGTGTCGCAACTTGGTGGTAGAGCTTACCAAAACATAGATGCCCTAGGTAGGTCCTGGTTGCATTATGGTGTCCATGCCGTTTCTAACAACACTGTAGGCTCAGGAGTCCGTATAGTCTTTCCTAAATACGAGTTTGAGCCTCATTCACATGGGTCTTTTTCACTCTTTGTCTTACCCTCCGGACTCCCAAAACATAACGGGTCTCCTTTTAAGCCCTTTTCAGACCCTTTAAAAATGAAAAGATTGTCGAGCAATCTTGTGACCTTTCACACTCGTTAAACTGAAATTTGAAGTCACGTCTGTCCGGCGGTAGTTTACCCCTTTTTCGGTCTGGATGGTCAACTGTACTAACAAAGGAATACTCTATTGAATTCCCATTCTTTAGAAGAGTATCCTCAGGTATGATTTTATTCCTTTTTCGGGCCTGAGGGACTAAATTTATGAAAAAGAAACCCCCCCGGAGTCCATAGTTAAGCTCTTTTCAGACTCCCTAAAATTGAAAAGATCGCCGAGTGACCTTATTCTTTCACACTCGTTAAAATGGTCCAGAAGAACATTCCTGATGGAGTCCATAGTTAAGCTTTTTTCAGACTCCTTAAAAGTGAAAAAATAGCCGAGTGATCTTGTCCTTTTCACACTCGTTAAAATGGTTTTGAATTGACGTCTAATTGGTGCTAGTTTACCCCTTTTTCGAACCGACTAGACTATTGTCGAAAAAGGTACCCCACCAGAGTCTCCTTTTATGCTTTTTCAGACTCTCTAAATATGAAAAACCATCGAGCTTCCCTTCTCTGGGCTCATTAAACTTACATCGAAGGACGTTACCATTGTGTGTTCTGTCAATCGCATTTTCATACCTTACCATCAGCCTTGTAACAGTTTGCTTCTGCGTCTTAACACCTTTTGCCACTGGAGGATTTTTTTCGAGTATCATTTCCCAGAACATCAGTCTTGTCCTTGTACCTTGAGCTTGTATGTTTGCAGTACTCGTTCCTCCATTGTAACGTAATATTCCTTTATTCTTTTTCAAAAATCATCAAAAAGAACAAAAATATCAAATATACCCCAAAAAGAGGATGGGAAAAGTATTTTCTTTATTGGAAGCATAATGAGTCGCCCTTGGATGAAGCACATCTGTCCATTTGATCATCAAACTATGGGATGTAGTACGACCTTAGGAAGATTTTTCTCGCTATATAGAGTTGTGTCCTCCACCGTTTGGTTACTCTTCCAAACATATGGAGAGTTTGCGTTGCCTCTTGCTTTGTAGACTTATGATTAACAGATATGTTGCCTAAGTCTTATCACTTGTCGTGCTATCGTCCAAGGGAAGTTTTTTACTAAGCCTGAGTCGACCCCTCTGCAATATGTCTCTTGTCCGCATACCCGGCCATCCTGAACATCCAATCAAGTCTTTGTTCGAAATCACTGAAGCCTTCAGTCCGATCATCAAGATTATCAAGTCCATAACCGACGAGCCGTCGAAGACCTCTGGGTAGTGCAGTCGTACACTCATATTACACTCCTACCCGAGTTTAGAAGATTTTGAAGTTGTTGCTCGAGCTCTGAAGTATAGCCATCAGGCCAAATCATCTTCTGGGAGATGGATACTCTATATGTATATCTTTCGGATTTCAAGATGTAGCTCCGTTGTGTATTATTCGCGGCTACTCTTTATAGTTATTTGACATGGATCTACAGTGTATTTGATTGGTAGCCATGGTTCTATTTTATCCCAAGCATGGGTATGCCCACCTCGGTGAGACATTTGTTATTTTGCAGACGACACCTCCTGATTCCTGGTTCCTGGGCTCACTCATTCAGCATATCAGTACATATTGGTGAAAGATTGGTAATGTATTTCAGCCATCAGATGCTCTTCTGACCTCACACATTAGGGGGCATCTGTTATAACCCTAAATTGCACCACACATGCTTACCTGGCATCAGGCCAACTCATATCCCTTCATTGCCAAAACATCTGCTGACAAACCTCTTTGAAAATCCTCTTGGGTCAAGGTACACGCGCCCTAACCCACTACTGCACACGGGTGAACACAGGCAGGCCCACTACAGCCCGCGTTTACCTAACAAAACACAAAAATAGGAAAGTTGTCGACGGGACAAAATGCTATGGGTCAGTTAACTGAAACTCCTGGCCATGCATGGTCGAGAGTTTGTCTAAAACCCTAGCTCCTTCTAGCCTATAAAAGAAGGGGTAGGGGTACCATTTGGAAGAGGAAAAATTATAGCGAAGAAACTCTGCCCATTTGCCGAATCCATTTGTCCCAACCCTTTAGCATTTCCTCAAGCCTAAGGAGAATTAACGCAAAGCAGTTGGAGGACAACAGAAAAGGAGGAGCCCAGGATCAGGATCAAGGAGCGGTGGCCGGTCTCGACTTTGATTGTAAGTTGATTTATTTTGAAAATAATAAAAGAATACTTTTCCCGTCCCAGTGCATGAGTTATCTATGATTTGTGTAATTTATGCTTAATTTCTAACCCTCAAGTAGAAAAGTAACATGCATGCATAGTGTTTTGTCTTGATTGCAGGTTAACGTTGGAAGGAGCAGTGCAAGTAAGCGGGAAAAGCGCAATGGAGGATCTACACCAGACATCAGTAAAAAGGTTAGTAGTTCCTTTCCATGCATGTATCGTGAAAGAGGGATTTAAGTTTTGGGTGGTAGGATAAAAAGTAATTTCTTTTACGGTCAAAGATCTGCATGCAAGTCTGACCCTAGTTTGCTAGTCCGTAGGGTATTTTTCCCAACAACACCTAGTTGAAGAGGTAGTCAACAATCGGGACAGTTTTGACAAACGTGTCTCTTGGCACGCCTTAGGCCCTTTGCAGCTTGTTCACAGTGACTTGTGTGGTCCACTTTCTTCTTCTTTTTCTGGGTGAAAGTATTTCTTAACTTTCATTGATGACTTTTCCAGACGTACTTGGGTTTACTTCTTAAAACTTAAGAGCGAAGTTTTTGACAAGTTTTTGGCCTACAGGGCCCTTGTAGAAAATCAATTTGAACATCAAATTCAAAGGTTAAGAACAGATAATAGAGGCGAATATGTGAACAATAATTTTACAATTTACTGCCCTCCACAGGGCATCCAAATGCAACACATTGTTCCATATACACCACAACAAAATGGTGTTGTTGAGAGAAAGAACCGCACATTAAAAAAAATGGTTAATTCTATGATCCAATCTAAGGGATTAAGTCTAAAGTATTGGGTGGAAGCCATCAACTGTGCAAATTACATAGTAAATAGCACTCCAACAAAGGCTCTTAAAAATATAACATCAGAAGAAACTTGGACTAAAATTAAACCACATGCATGTCACTTATGTGTATTTTGCAGTATAGCATGGGCTCACATTCCTGATGAGAAAAGGAAAGCATTGCAGCCTAAAAGTGAGACATGTATATTTGTTGGTTATACTGAAGATGTCAAAGGTTATAGACTTCTTCAACCACATTGTAATGCAATTATTATTAGAAGAGATGTTAAATTTGATGAAAATCTCTTATCCTAGGAGTCTAATTCGACAATTGTGCCTTGTTCGGCCTGCGAGCCATCTTCGGCGTTTGTGCCTTCTTCTCTTCCATTTCTGGTTTCTTCTTCAGATGATAAAAATGAGGATGAAAATCCACATCTTCCTACTCACCTTCCTCCAGACGAGTCCTTTGAACCTGAACCAGCACCAACTCCATCGCTTCCTAGATGGGTCCGTTCAACATGAGAAGCAGTTGGTGATCTTGTCGTTGGTCCTTCAAATCAGCATCAGACACGTTCACAATTCCAGCGAGCCTCTTCTCTTTTGGCTCAAGTTTCAAAGACTCGTGATCCAAAGATATTTGCAGAAGCTTTAGGTCATCCAGATTGGGATACAACAATGAATGAAGATTATCATTCTTTAATGGAAAACGATACTTGGGATCTTGTACCTCTTCCAAAAGGAAGAAAACTTGTCAGATGTAAATGGGTCTATAGAACTAAGTATGCATCAGATGGAAGTTCTGAAAGACACAAGGCTCGGTTAGTTGCAAAAGGATTTTCCCAAATTGAAGGAATTGACTATAATGAAACATTTGCCCCTATAGCCAAAATGAATTCCATCTGCCTTGTTCTTGCCCTTGCTACCTCACATAAATGGGAGGTTCATCAGATGGATGTTAAATCCGCTTTCTTGCATGGAGATTTGAAAGAAGAAACCTACACGAAAGTACCTCATGGCTATGTCCAGAATGACTCTAGCCTTGTTTGTCGCCTTAAGAAATCTCCTTATGGTCTTAAGCAAGATCCTCGAGCTTGGTATGCCAAAATGGATAACTTTCTTATTGACACTGGATTCTCTTGATGTCATTATGTTCCTAATGTCTATACCAAGAAAGTAGGAAGTCATCTCATAGTCCTTGTTCTTTATGTTGATGACCTTATCCTTACTGGTAGTGACTCAAAACTTTTAAACCATGTGAAAACCAGCCTTAAGAAGAAATTTGAAATGACAGACATAGGCTTTTTTCACTATTTCCTTGGCCTCCAAGTTTTGCAAACCAATGAAGGAAATTTTATTTCCCAGTCTAAGTATGCTTGTGACCTTCGTTGCTTTCACATGAAAGATAGTAAACCAACCCCTTCTCCCTTGCAGTCTGGAGTCAAGCTCGCTGCCACAAGTACTTCTCCCGAAGTTGATGCCACCTTATACTGTCAGTTAGTTGGTAGCCTTTTATACTTGACTCATATTTGTCCTGATATTTCCTTTGTTTTTGGTCTTGTTTCCTGGTATATGCAAACACCTCATGAAAGCCATTGGAAAGCAGCTAAAAGGATACTTCATTATGTCTATGGTACATTCTAGTTCGGGATACATTATAGTTCAAGGGGGGACTCCTTTATTGGTTGGTTTCACTGATTCATATTGGGTCAACGACCATGATGATCGGAAGTCTACTACAGGTTATGTTTTCAGCCTTGGTTCAAGACCTATCACTTGGGCCTATAAGAAACAACAGGCTATCGCACTTTCTTCAACAGAAGCAGAGTACCAAGTAGCGGTAAATGCAAGTCAAGAAACCTTGAGGCTTCGACGGATCCTTTCAGATTTTGGATTCCAGCAACAACATCTGAACATCCTTTGGTGTGACAATCAGAGTGCCATCAATCTTTCCAAAGACCCAATTCAACATCAACACAACAAACACATTGAGCTACACATGCACTTCATTAGAAAGATCATTCATGATCAAGTTATTGAAGTGCTCTTTTTCCCTACAGAAGATCAAATTGTAGACATTTTCACAAATTCTCTTACAGAAACAAAGTTTTCCAAACTTCGATCTATGTTAGGAGTTCAAGAAGTTGTCATCAAGGGGGGATAGGCTTTAATGTCTCATACCTTCTCCTATTGTGTTACTATTGTAAATCCTTCAATCCTATCCCAAGTTGTTCTTAAGGGGGGATGTTAGGATATTTAGACAATTAGGAGTTATTTAAGATCTACTTGGTTTAATGTGTCGTTAGGTAAAAGTGTGTTTCTTAGTGATTTTTTTTAGTATGCATTATTATGCATTTGTAATAAGGAAATCTAATGGTCACGATATGTTCCCAACATAGAGTGATTCGACGGTTCATATTCTCCTCTATTTTAACGGCCATTGATCTGTGGCTTAACACCTGATTGGTCCATGATATCTATTTAAAGAGCATGGAGGGTCATTTGTCGATGATCGATTGGGAGAAACTCTCTTGTAAAATATCTCTGTAATATTTTTATAAGAACAAAAAATGTTACCATATGAGATTATGCCTCAATAGGGAGGGATATCAGCATCTTTACAAAAAAAAAACTGAATTTAACTTTAATATGCAAAACCAAATCTTGCTTAAAAAATCTCAATACCCCTCAACTAAGAGTAGCCTAAGGTAATTGTAAATTTTAGGCTTACATTGGTATTTCCACAGCCAATAGCGGATAGTTTAACAATGTGACATAAAGTTTTGTAGTGATTCTTAATCATAAAGCTTTTTATAGAAATGCATCATATATTTCTTTATGAATCAAAGGTTACATCATGGAACACGGAGTTATGAAAAACTAACAAGAAGATTACAAGGAAATTCTCATCTTATAAAAACCAAAAATGTTACCATATGGGATTATGCTTCAATAGGAAGGGATTCAACATCTTTACAAAAAAAAACCTAATTTAACTTTAATGTGCAAAGCCAAATCTTGCTTAAAAAATCTCAATACCCCTCAGCTAAGAGTAGATAAGAGTAGCCTAAGGTAATTGTACATTATAGCCTTACATTGATATTTCCACAAAACCAATAGCAGAGAGTTGAACAATATGACAAATTTTTGCAGTGATTCTTAATCATCCAAGTGTCTTTGAGGAGAGGACCTCTCCAAGAGACCAAGGCAATTAAAAAGAAGTTAATTCATTGTGAAACCATGCCCAAAAGGTATTGGTAGATGGGCATCTGCAAAAGACTCGGTCCATCATTACATCCCTACCATGAGCCTTGCCTGCAGCATTTGAAAGACCAACTTTATGAACCTTAGACTTGACAACAAATCCATGGTGGAGAATAAGCCACCCCAATACTTTGTGCTTGAAAGAATACTGAGATTTCTAGATACAATGGCACTTCCTTAACCTGAATGCTTCAAGGTCCCTCACCCCAAACCTTTTGATCAAGTGTGGAATAACTTTGGAGGTGTGCCTTACAAGGTCATAAAGGTCCTTCGCCACAGAGATGTAGAAAGACTTCTCACTCTGCTATCTCCAATTCCTCGAAACAGGACCTAACCAGCAGTTGCATTTTAAAGGACATCTTGCAGAAATCATTCTACAAATATCTTCATAAACACGTTTATCTGATTGATTTAACTTTTGAGCACAGTTAAGATCACACCAATAATGCCAATGTTGGTGCTCATGGTTCCACAAATCCCTCCAGTAGAAAAGACCTTTTCTGGTCAATCTTTTGGCAGCAAACATAATCAAGGGACCAAGTTCACCTCTTGGAGACCAAAACATCAAAATAGGTCTTGATGCCAGATCTCAAGAATCTTTTGACCCCTCAAATTGCCAAGTGAGAAACTCAAATACTTTCTGCAATACAGCCCACACCCATTTAAGCAGAAGAGCTGAAGCTGAGAGTGCATATGCATTAGCATTACCAATTATGTCACACAATTGAAAGGGGCCCCTCAATACCTTGAATGTGATGAGCATGTTGGACCCATTGACAGTATGAAAGTTGTCATAGAGCATCCCCCTTCACTACTCATAGTACCCATTTACCTGCAAGAGCAGCTCCTTGAGCTCTAATGTAGAGGAGCTCTTCCAGTATTTTTCTTTATTAAACTTATTTACATCATATTTTGGGTCACTGCACTAAACATGTAGATTGACAACAATGCACTAATCATTCTTGCTGTCTATATGAAATGCAATTCGTTGCATTGTGCACTGGCCATGTAGTCTAAAACACACTGTGAATTGTGAATTACTGTGCCTTTTGTGCGTTGAGTTTCCCCGTGAGATCGGAAGA
>CBVK0102216233.1:0-17982 GCA_900067695.1 Picea abies
GGGGGTGGATGCACTTTGTGCATATGTTTGGATCAGATTTGCAGTTCTGAGGGTTAGGGGAAACATCCTATTCTGAGTCATGTGGATTTTAGAAATCAATTTTATGTTGGGGGTTTTATCAAATATCCTGCAAGATGCTCCCTCAAAAAGTACCTTATAGCCATGTTCAATGAGTTGTCCTACACTTAGCAGATTATGTTTCAGATCTGGAACATGATAAACATTGTTTATGTCCTTGTTTACATTTTGTTTAATAAGAATAGGTACAATTCATTTTCCTTGAACTTTGACTATGGAATCATTTCCAAGTGTAATATCAAATGAGATTGAAGAATCAATGCATGAAATTAAATCTTTGTTACCTGTCATGTGATTGCTGCATCCACTATCCAACAACCAAAGATCTGTAGGTTGTTCTTCAGTCTTGTGGTATGAGAGAAACACACCTCTTGAGGTTTCTCCTGTATGATTTGACACATGTGCTCTGCCTGAGAGATGATCCGTTTGCTTCTTCCTGCATTCAGATTCATAATGCCCATACTTTTTGTAGTAATAGCATTGTATGCTTGATTTGTCATTTGATATTCTCCCTCTGCCTCTTTGAGGATGAAAATTCTGATTCTGGTGCTGTTGTCTGTGACCTTGGAAATTTTGATTCTGGTTATGTTGTCTGTTACCTCCACTTGAGTGTTGGGTACTTGTAATGCTCCCTTGTCCTTGGTGACCTCTGCCTCTTCCTCCACCTCTCCCTCTGCTGAAGGAGAATTTAGTTTTGAAGGCATTGGCGATTGACTCATCTATGAGATGCAGTCTGGTCTCATGTGTCACCAGGGAACCAATTAGTTCATCTGTTGAAAAACATGACAGATCCTTGGATTCAAGGATTGCTGTAACAACCATTTCAAATTTCTTTGGTAACCTTCTGAGGACTTTCTCAACAATGTGTTGATCAGAAATGGCTTCACCAGTCAATCTGATCTGGTTCACGATTCCCATGACTCTAGTCATAAACTGATCCACATTTTCAGACTCTGTGGTTCTTAAAGTCTCGAATTGCGTCCTCAAGGTCTACAGTTTGACTGTTTTGACCTTGTCATTTCCTTGGTAGAAAAATTTAAGGATGTCCCAAGCCTGTTTTGAAGTAACAACGCCTGTGATTTTTGAGAAAATCGAGTCATCCATTGAATTTTGAATCCAAAATTTGGCTTTATTCTCTCTGTTCCTCTATGTTGCCTGAGCAGTTCTCTATTGGTTTGTCATGGCAGAAAGGTCTGCTGGATCTGGTTCCACATATCCAAGATCCACTGGATCTCAGCACTCTTGTGCTTGCAAGAAAGATTTTATTCGCAGAGACCAAAACTCATAATTCTTTACAAGAAGAATCAGACCTTGAGATGGTCCTAAATTGCTAGACGTGGCCATCTTTAAAAAATTTAACACAATAGAAAAAAAATGTTAGAAAAATTTCGTGTTTACCTATTTCCTGCGCGTAAACTAATTTCTTGTAGTGACTTCAGAACTTCGCGATTCGGGATTTCGCGAGTCTCGACTTCGGCCTTTCGAACTTCGGGACTTCGGGACTCCTGTATACGAGTCCTCCAATGTCTTGTCTCCCCAACTCTCAATCACCGAAACGCCGAAAAATGCTTAACAACCCTGCATTGGCCCTTAGCCTCCGTCTATGTGACCACGACCAATGACCATACACCTAATCGTTCAATCGCTACTGGCTTTTCGCAATTCAGGGAATTGCGATGCAAGCACTTCGCCGATCCTTTGTTCCTCAATATGCCGAAACCTGAAATATCATGGCGCCTATCCTTCTCGAACGCCTTTTTGGGATTTCGCGTTTTGAAACTTCGCGAATCCTGCTGCTCTTTTCGGGATTTCGTGATTCGAGACTTCACGAATCCTGCTACTCTTTTCAGGATTTCGCGATTCAGGACTTCGCGATGCAAGCACTCTGTTGGTTCTTTGTCCCTCAATATGCCGAAACCCGAAATATCCTGGTGCTTATCCTTCTCGAACGCCTTTTCAAGATTTCACGATTCAGGACTTTGCGAGTCCTGGTGCTCCAATTCCTGACCCTTCGAACTTTTGGTATCCGAAATACTGAAGTACTGAATTTTGAAATGCCGAAATTCCACTCCTGCGGGAGATTAATGACTGTGAGCCTCCCCTGATCCGACGGCTCAGATCCTTTCGGGATTTCGTGGTTCAAGAGTCTCAAACTCTTACCCTTTGCATTCCCGGTAGCCGAAATGCCGAAATGCTCTTTTCGACATCTCCCCGAAACCTCAAACGCTACCACGTGTCCTCCTTGTGGACGGTCACGATGTGTTCGGGAATTCGTGAGCCAAGACTTCTTGTCTCCCGACTCTTCTTCCTTGATCTCCCGGTAGATTTAGATCTCCTTTCATGATTTTGGGAATCAGGACTTCTTGTCTCACGACTCCTGCCTCCTTGATCTCCCGGTACCCGAATTCTCGGTAGATATAGATCTTCGACACCTGTCCTCCAAAATGGATGGCTCACGATCCTTTCGGGATTTCGCAGATTGTGAAGTTGAAGGACTCCACTTCCTTTTGCTGAGACGAAGGAGTTTAAACCTCACGCACCTTTCCTGGATCCGACGGCTATCGATCCTCTATGCTAAATCTGAACGACTGAAAATCTTTTACCTCTTCTGTGCGCTCCACGTCCTTTCTAAACTCGATCAATCGCCTCAGATCTGTCAACAGGACCAATCTTATGGCTGCATTTGTTTGTTCTTGGCTTTAGCGTGTTCTTTGTTGTTCTTGCAAAGAGTTTCTCCTGAAGCAGGAAATTCGTGAATCTTTCACGAATTGAAAGACTTTCACGAATTCTTTAAATCTTTATGCCCTCTGCAACAATCTTTCACGAGTTTGTGAGAATTTTCCGAATTCTTTAAACGTTTCTGCCTTCTGCAGCAATGTTTCATGAATTTGAAAGAATTTTGTGAGATCTTTAAACGTTTCTGCCTTTTGCAGCTCTGACTCCTCAATCTTTTGAGTGTATTGTGCTCTGCTTCCTCGTGTGTGCTTTCTGCTACGATCTTTTGAGCGAAGGGTGGACTACGGATTTCTCTCCAGACTTTGTGAAGAATCTCGCGTCCTATGCTCTCGTGAATAGTGAAAACTCTGTGCTGTTGTGAATCGGGTTGCTCTCCAAACTGTGTGAAGAGGCTTACTGCTGAAGCTCTGATACCATGATAAAATGAGAAGCAAAGAATACAGAGAAAGAGCAAAGCAGAAATAGAATTCAGTATATTAGTAAATGAGGAAAAAGAGTTCACTAGAAAAGGGAAACTAACAGAGCTAAATAGGCTCAAGCAAATCAAGAAATGATAGTACCGCTGACCAAGACCGTTGGCAGTGTACAGTCAGACTGTTGAGGTTACATTATATTTAACATTTGCAACATCTACATATTCACATCCTTCTTCATTTTTGGACTCGTTTTGACTTTTGTTATTTCCTTCTGCAATTTTGTATAGCTTCATAACCAAAAAAACAGCCTTACATTAAAGTTCACATACTAGGCTCATTTCAATTCTATATTTTAACACAGAGTTGCACTAAAAATTACAAGGATTCAAAGACTCACAACATAACATATCCAATGTACTTCTTTATCTTTTTAACTCTTAACTCTTAAAGGATTCAAAGACTCACAACATAACATATCCAATGACATCACATAAAAAGCTTGGATAAAAATGCATTTTTTATAAACAGCAAGACTTTCCATAATATGATATCCAATAAAATCAGATACGTAACCACCAAAAATTAAGATACCTTTTCCAAGCAAATCGCTGAGATACTTCGCCCTTTTCAAGTTAAATGGTCTGAAAATTCACAGGTCCTGCTAATTATGGGGCCTGGAAGACAACAAGTTTTACAAATTAAGACCTGACAGAAAAGCACTGAACAAAATAAAAGCTAATGACCCATTCCATAAAGGACCATTGCTAAGAAATTTGCAAAGCAAAAGAGGAATATGATATAATTGAAATCTAAGTGCCATCGCAAACATGGTTTTCTTGAAATCCACAATGGAATTTGTTTGGCGTTAGCGTTCAATTGAAATTTGATAGAAGCATCGGGTAGGTTGCATTCCAATCCCCCACTAAAATGTAGAGGTAGGGTAAAATGGAAAAAATAAAATCTTAACACAATTCTCACCAGTGATCAGAGATGCATATGAAATTGTCCAAGAACCTTTTTCCTTTCAATTCACAAGCCTCATAAAATGTTCCAGAATATACATACCAGGCAATGCAGCTTTGGGTTAAGCCTGTATAAGAATTATCAGAAAAATAGAGGAAGTCCCATATCAAATCAAATCACTAAAAAGCACAACGAAGATTTGAGTTCAAGGCAAATGCTAACCCAGTATGCCAAGGCAAATGCTATCCCAAAAAACCTCTATAACCCAACAAGTCATGGGTTCACCGATTAGGTCATTGTTCAATAGTTAGGTCAATGGAGAGTTAAGCCACCCACCAGGATACCTTTCTAACGGCCGATGCAGGGTACAACTCTCGGACAATTTTGTTGGGATGATATATATGGCATTTGCAGACAAAATTGATATGCAAAACTGAAGAAATTCACGAGTGTTCAAAATAAGCTCAATTATCCGGAAAAAGTTGAAGTTACCTCTGAGAAGAATTGATATGAAGCTTCTGAAACTTTCCCGAGAATTGAATATGAGGCCGAATGATATAAGAATTGATGAGGAGAATTAAAGAAGAATAATGCGTGAAAAATACACAAAATTGAATATTGAATGGCGATTTGGTACTGGTCGGTTCCATGGCGGGCAGGGGGCTCAGTCGTTTTAAATTTTGAGGGGTAAGAACAAGAAGAAATATCGCAACTACCCGATATAGTGGGTGATGTTTGCGTACCGAAAATTTTATGTTCTTTTTAAAATGTGATTTCTCTATTATATATAATTACAATGTATGGATTTATATATCATATATAATTATAATATTTGTTATCCTTTCTCCACCTAGGTTCAATTCTCATAATGACATGAATAAAGTTTTTAATGAGTATGTTGTAATGGCTTTGAACCTATATGTATTGAAAAGTTATCCACTGAAAAAAATAACCTTTTAAAAATATAATTACAATATATATATGGGTTTATATATAATATATATATATATATGGGTCAATATGAGTTTGTATATGGATTTATATACAATATAATAATTATAATAATCTATTTTTAAGGTCACAGCCAAGCCAGCACACCAAATTGGTGTATGAGACCCCCTTGTTTGTGGGACAAGGGACCCCCCTCCGCCCAACGATTTCACTGGTAAATGTATGGGTCAATGTGGGTTTGTATATGGGTTTATATACAGTATATGATTACAGAAATTTAATAAAGGGATATGTTATTGGAGAAATAGCTTCTAATGCATCAACCTTAGACTAGAAGCCATTATAATAATATACTCATTTAGAGTTTAACATGTCACTTGTTCCCAACCACTCGAGCAATGCATCAACCTTAGACTAGAAGCCATTATAATAATATACTCGTTTAGAGTTTAACATGTCACTTATTCCCAACCACTCGAGCTAAACCCAGTCATGAGTTAAACATGTGACTTGTTCCCAACCACCCAAGCTAAACCCAGTACACGAGTTAAAGAGAGTTCACAATGCATAACACTAATCCTTGGAGTGGGGGAGGATGTTATCACATCAATGCAAGGACTTGCATCCCAAAAACAACATTCAAATTTGTAAATCTTTTGGCGTAGGTAATCTATTATAAACCTCTTGTATCTCACACTTGTTATGCATGTAGGATTAATCACAAAGCACATGCATGGCAATGGTAAAATATCTATTATTGGTAAATAAAATCCCAACACAAAGATATGACATTATGTAAATAACTTGTGATACATCATATAGATAACAATGACAAGTCAAACAAGCTCACAAGGCATGACACTAATGTCATCAACAATGTTAGTAATAGAGTAAAGGAGTATGTTTTTCACATCAACATGAGGGAATGCACCATAAAACCAATGTTTGTATTAGCCATAAACCATCAACATGAGGGAACAAAATCCTATAATAGAGATAACAATCACTAGTAATATTAATGGCCTATAATACATTACGTAAATAATAACCACATGTTAAAGAGGGTCCATAGGGTAGAACATTGCTCTCATTGGAAATACTAGTATCATAGTTAGGAAAGATATTATCACTTCAACTTAGAGACTTGAATGTCAAAATCAACTCCTAAAATGGCATAGCTTTTGGTATGGCTATGTGAGAATTCTATGGTACAAGATCAATTCATCATTGAGGATTCTTTTTTCATAACTCATTCAATAAATCCAAGCATCAATAACTTAGCAAAGTTAAATAAATAGTTAAATACACACCACCACAACAACACTAAAAAAACACTATCTAATAAGAAGCTCAATGCATAAATGAAGTTTTTTGATGATGCACAAATGATGAAAGACCTATAAAATGTATAAGTTTAGGGTGTTTCGTTAGTTACTCTTAAACCCTCATCTATGTGACCACAAGCCCACTCAATTAACACAAATATGGTCTTAAATATCAATAAGTCAAGTTTATATTCCAACATCCTCCCTTAAACACAACCATTAGGAACCAAATGAAAGCATTGTTGGTTCATATCTATCATTTAAGTCAGTTGGAAAATTCTTGCTTATTCATCGTCAAACAAAACCTAGATTTTTCATCCTTCACTTGTTCTTTACTTTCCTATTTACTGCTTGAGTCATTCTTCAATGATTGACTCCTTCCCAATGAATGATTCTTGATGTTGTCCCAATGACCATCTTGATGACAATTCTAATGACTACTTCCATGAATTTTGATAGTTAGCCAAATTTGGAGAGCAACGAATAGATTGTTATGTTGGAAAAACAAACAAAAATGAAATAGTACATCAATGAAAAAATTGGTAGGTTGGTTCCTCTTGCTATTCAATAAAGAAAATATCCAGAATGTTTGGGTCCTTTCTCATGCTCTTAGGTTAAGAAGGAAACTTAAGCCAACTAGTAACCCTTATCAGTGCAATTAATGCCATCAGTGCTTTCCTTTATTGGTTTTATAAAAAAATCTAAGCCTTTTCTTAAGCCAATAAATAGCCCTAGCCCTAACCCTTCAATATCCCTAGCCTTACATCTCAACATCCCCCCTTAATTTTTACTTGAGAATGATTACAAAAGTGACCAATTTTGACAACCAAAACCTAACTATGTCAAGGTACAACAACAATGATTGTTAAGAGCCCATCTACAGAACTGAGGTTCACTCTCTTATGGAAATCCCCTTTGCAAAATTGTGTCTCCAAACACTTTCACACAATCATATTCATAAAATAATGAAGAAAAAAAAACTGTGAAAATGAGAACTCAATCCCTCCATGTTGTATAAATATAGTCACCATGTTACCAAGGAACAATCTCCAAAACATAGAGGATGGCAATGAGGCTTATGACCACACTCTCATGAGGTTCACTAAAACTTACAAGTGCTTCATATTGCATGAACCAAGATGGTCTTCCCATCAAACATTTCAAATGTTAAAGAAGGAACAACAACACTACAAGAAAAACACCACCCAGTGGAGGTTTTTGCAATAGCGCTTCTCCATTCTTCATTTACAGTAGAGGTTTGTAATGGAGGTGGGAAAGAAAATGTTTTAGAGGATGTGTTTTAATCATTGCACTTCAACCATATGTGTCACACCAATGTCCTAACATAACAATGACACTAGTGAACACCGTGATACATACATCGATGTTAGGTTGTGCTAATTGTAATAAAATATTAGTTTAAAATAATTAAATATAAACTATATTCAATGTGTATTTTACCTCTACATGCACAGTGTATTGTGCTCTATGGCGCACCAAATTAGGTTTAAATATTTTGAATTAAAATATCAGTTTTAAGAAAACTAATTAAAAATATTATGAGTGCACCCCATATCTTACATAACTATCGCATATGCACCAACATTAGGTTGCACAAATTTGTAATGAAATAGAGCTTAATTTTTTTTAATTTTTTGTTATCAATGCTCCCTACACATATAAATGCGCCAATGCATCACGATATATGGCTCGCCAAATTGGGTATATATTTGGATTAAAATAATGATTTTAAAACATAATTAACAAAATATTATGAATGCACCCTTTAATTACGCCATTGTAGCCCCAATGCGCTAACTTAATAATCGCACTAGTGCCCACCACAGACACTCGCATCGACATAGGTTGCGCACACTTGTAATAAAATATCGGTTTCAAAAAAATAATTAAAAAATATTACTAGTACTCCATATACTACAAGTGCAATGATGCATCAAAATATACAACACATTGTATTAGGATTGAATATTTGTTTTAAAAAAATATTATCAATGCATTCTATACATCCACAATTGTAGCAATGGTGCTCTACATTAATAATAGCGTTGGTGAACATCAAAGATATGCACACTAACACTATGGTGTATGCACTTGTAATAAAATATTGGTCTTAAAAAAATAATTAAAAAAAATATTACTAGTGCACTGTAAAGATATAAACACATATGTGCGTCAAGACATCAAACACACCATACTAACTTGGTAAAAGTTTTAAAAAAATACCAAACCGTAATTTTGTTTGTAACTTTCTTCAATGCTTCAATCCATACAAGCACAAATGCTCATTATCCACCTAGTATGACTACCTTGTAAACACATATGTGCGTCAAGACATCAAACACACCATACTAACTTGGTAAAAGTTTAAAAAAAATACCAAACCGTAATTTTGTTTGTAACTTTCTTCAATGCTTCAATCCATACAAGCACAAATGCTTGTTTTTTTTTTTTTTTAAACTTATGCATGGTATATACTATGCATTCGACTTGCATCAAATGTTGGTGCTTTTGCATCAAATGTTGGTGCTTTTATAGGCCACACCATTCACGATGCCCTAATACATAATCAGTGCACCATCAGGTTAAATTCAATATATTAAGTTTTCTCGTGCTTGTCGATGCACTCATAAATGTACAGAGGCGCCATCGACGATACTCCATGTACGGAGGCACCATCAATGGTACTTCAGTACATTTTAGTGCACCATAAGTTAAATTTAATAAATTAAATTTTCTTATTTTTGTCATTCTTAAATTTATTTTGTTTTCGATGCTTTGTGATATTTTAATAATAGTAATAATAATAATAATAATAAATTTCTGCAACTATTGATGCATTGTTAATTTTTCAAATGCACCATGTGTAGTTCTACGGTACATAAAAAGGAAACAACAAGCTAAATTTAACAACTTAAATTACATGCACTTGTCAGTGCTCAATTTAATAGTATAAGGCTTTGAAGTAGTGATGTGCTTGTAACCTGGAGTGCACTACTCATCCTTTTAATATTAAAAAAAATTACTAGGTCAATTGATGCATGTTCTTTTTACTTAAGAGCATCAGTGTACTTAGAGATATTATAATGCATCATTAGCATTGCATAGTTGTAAAATAGGCACACATATGAGCTTTACATTTTGTTTTTTTTGCAAAAAAAAAATCTGTTTAATATTTAATTAATGTTACAAATGGTGGTAATTTAGTATAGATTGTTTATTTTATAGATATATGTGCCTAATGAATTTGTATGTCAATCAAGGACATCAATGAAAATAGCAACAATAGTTCAACGCATATACCTTTATACATGAGTGGGAGGCCCAACCGAGGAGAGGGATCTATACTCTTGTCCTATTACGACTATGATCCGAAATAGGTTTGAAATATTAACCCCTCATAGAAACTTTGTAATTAATTGTTTGTAAAAGTTTGAAGTCATTAATCAACTTGAAGAAAAAAGACCAAAGTGCCTTAAGAAAGTGAAATGAATCACCTTAATGGTTGGCATTCCAGGGGAAACTCTATTAAAGATATTGCTTGCTTGATGGAAAGGACAACCAACCACAACCAAAGGATAATTGAATCTTGGGTAGAATAAGGACAATAACATAAGAAGAGGGCATGAAGAGGCTATTTTCTTGAATATCAAATAACAAATGAGTCATTGAGCCTATCCATGCATGAGCATAAAAATTGGCCAAATCCATGTGCAAAGACTATTAATGAGTAAGAATACATCATAATCTCATTTAAGAGTGCATGACTCACCCTTTGTAATAAATTTCCAAAGTAAGAATCAAACCCCATTGAGTGTTGGTTTTTCCATTTGGGTTTCTAGGGTTAAAAAATCTCTAATTTTTTAAAACAAGAACTGATAAATTATATTAACAAAATTGTTGCATCTCTATTTGGTGATAAGAGAGAAGATGGAATCTCTATTTCCCTGTACCATATCCTCACAGGTTCCTAAAGTTATCCTTAATTCCAATAAGTTGTGAGGTTACATAATAATCAAGAAGATTGAAGGTTACATAATGATCAATAAAGCCTTCAACCTATGCATTGAATAAAAAGCAATAGAAATGCCCAAGCTCCAAATAGAAAACACTCGACTAAGAGATAGTTGAGCCTTTGAAAGTATGAAGAAACAAATTATTCCAACCTTTGTCTCAAAAGGAAAAACTTTTCCCCAAATGAGTTTACTTAATAGAGGGATGCGAGTCTCAAGAAAATGATGAGTCATACATTGAACAAATTTGAAACAAGAGAAATGTTCCAAAGTTGAGAATGAAATAAATCTAGGTGAAACTAAGAATCCAAAACTGGGATACCAAAAACAATGGAAATTCCCAAAATTTCAAAAATCTAAGGTTCAAGATACAACTTAAATCCATTAAAACAAGATAAGATTGAACTACCAACAATCACAGACCAAACCCTATAGAAAATCAACTATATATAAAATAGTGAGAAAAGTAATAGACCAATGGTTGACTTGAAAAGGAACGGGCATGAGACCCCATCATCCTCTCGCCTGAGTGATATTCATTTTTCCTCTATCCCGCTTGCTTCAAGTTGAAATAAATCCATGGCCTCAAGACCACTCGCTCCCATAGCCTAAGGCATGTGTGAGGAGATGTTAAGTCTCTGCATGTTAAATGCTATGCCTTGATGAATGAGCCCATACATGAGGGATATTTATTGAGTTGTGAGCGAAGTAGTTATCATTAAATTGAGAATTAAGGAATGGCTTGAGTAATTTGCAGACCATTTACCCATAGCACCCTCATTTTAAACTTTGTTGCACTTCAACAAGGATTGAGAATATCCCACAACAATTAAATGATGAATGCTCTTTTCTGTTGCTAACCTTAGCCCCTATAGTATTGAGTAAGATTAGTTGTTAGAGAGAATTTCTAACCCCTATTCATAGGAAAATTCCACTTCCTCCATGATAAAAAACGATCCCCCTCGCTCTTGCCACCCCTGGGTAAAAACATCTCTATTGTCTATGGTACATGTAATTGTTTTGTTGTTGAAATATGGTTGCATTAATGGGTTACATGTAATACGTATGTACTTTTTTAAACCTTTGAATAAATTCCTGTTGGTTTTATCATTGGTAGAAATAATGGTTGTGCACTATCTAATTTACCCATAACATTGATTTTCAATCATGGATTTGTTCACTGGTATGAAAATCACATTTTACAACACCATGCCTAATTTATTGTATTGTTGAGTGTTTTCCTTAGTCAAATAATTTTTTGATGGACCATTGGTGTGAGTTTGATTTCATATACTACACTTTAAAAAAACTTTATTAAATGTTGGAATCATTGGATTGCTTGGGAATATTATCTAATCTTTGTATATAGCATAATTAGTCTACTATAGTCATTAATGGCTCTATTCTACCACAATCTTCAACCCACATCATCATTCCAACCACCCCCTATGTTTTAAGTGAGATAACAATAAAACACATTGTTTACACGTGTAGCCATCCCTTTTAGTGGCTTAAAAAAATCTCAACCTGTGTATTTGTTAGGATATTTAACACTTAGGAGTTAGTTAAGTTCAACTTGGTCATCTAATGTGTGTTTAGGTAAAAGTGTGTTTCTTTAGTATGCATTAGTATGAATTTGTAGTTATCTAATCCGACGGTTCAGATATGTTCTAGAAATAAAGTGATCCAATATCTCAAATTCTACTCAATATTCATGGCTACATTGATCCATGGCTTAACACATGATCGGTCCATGATCTTTATTTAAAGAGCATGGAGGGTCATTTGTTGATGATCGATTGTGTGAAACTCTCTTGTAAAATATTTTTCTTTTGCATTAATATATTCCCTCAAGTGGCCACATTTTTTTCCAAGGAAAACCCTCTAAGTACTTCCCAATAACCCATGGATGGTAAATAGGTTAAATCATTGAACCTGATTACAGAGCCTCACCCCGAGGGGATCAAGAGAGTCCAACCCGTGACCTCCCAAATTGATCAACCTCAAGTGGCCATGTTGGTTGGGGTTGTGGACTATTTCCCTCTTAGAGGGTTTTAACCACGTTAAAACATCATTGTATTGATCTTTGATCTAGTTGTGTGAGTGGTTACTAAAGGTTTTCTCCCTATGTGAGAATACCATGTTTTGTCAAACATGGTTTCAAAGCCTGTTTAAAGACCCACTCCTATTGTTGATCAAGATATTGAACTTGTGTTACTGGGTTTCTTGGTTCAATTATTTCTATTCATTTATGGGCTGAGAGGGTTGTTCCATTGTGTCTAAAGCACTATTTTCAATTGGAAACACTTTTCCTTTCACTTGAGAAGGTTTTTGTTTTCCCAAGATACATCCATTTTAGTCAAATATGAATGTATGAATTATAAATACGCCCTTTAAAAAAATGCAAAGTTAATATTTCAATTTTATCTTTTAATTCTCAGTTTGCTACTCTTTCCGGTCTATGTATGCTCTTTGTTTGCACTCTGTGCGATCTTGACAAATAAAAAACATAGTGGAAAGTGTTTTATTTTCTGTGTATGCTCCTTTCTCTACTCTTTATGTGGTCTCAACAAATCAGAAATAGAGAAAAAAATACATTTTCCAAGTAAACTAAATGAGATCTAACTCCATTATTTTTTAGATTCAATTTTATTTTTTTTAATTTCGTTTTTTTTTGCATGCGTCTGTGTTGAAATTGTGTGCAGGAAAATAAGGGTTGTAGGGGTAAGCATGCACTTCGAGTCAAAGAGTTAAAAAAAACAAAAACGGAATAAGCACTCTCCTCCTTCATCAAAATTGTTATATATTTTACATTAGCTCACTTGGTCAAAAAATGTTTTATTTATAAGAGTTTTTGAATTCAAGTCTCTCTTTTTTTAAGTTACATTTTGAAAAAATCCATGCAACCTTGATTTATCTCATTAACTTGTAAAGTGCATTTCATTTAAATTATAAAAGTGAATCACTATAAAATAACTTTAATATTATTTTTTTAGTTGGTACTTTTTGCATGCAACTTTAATTTAGAAAGTAACTTCATTGTAAAAGTGTTTCTCATTTATTTTATAAAGGTGGGTCACTTCATAAGTAACTTATTTGTAAAGTGAGCTTATAGGAAAAATTAGATAAATGAATTTTTTTACTTAACTACCTCATTCTGCATTCATCCCCACGTGACCAACTTTTACCTTCCACATGACACCTTGGTTATCATTTATTCCTTTTTAAAAAAGGGCATAACTTTCACATCCAAAGTCCATTTTTAATGTCATTTTTTTAAACAACCTGTTTTTTCTAGAGTTTTCCATCAAAATAATCAATTTCAACTTTTGAATCCATCGTATCTGCATGTTTTAATATAACTTCTTCAATTGATCTTTTTCTTACTAGTACCAACTACTTCTCATGGAAATCCCATATGGAGGATGTACTAAGAAGTAAAGGATTATATCGGATTACCTTTGAAAAAGAACAAGACCCCGTTGATGCCAAAAAGAAAACCAAATGGGATAATAAAAATGATGAAGCATGTGGATTAATCGAAATGTCCATCTCTTCTAATTTACAGTTTAATCTTCAAGGAATTAATAACCAATTGAATCCTAAGATAAGCTAGAAGATGTATTTGGTAAACACAATGTGATTCGATCCCACTAGCTTGAAAACAAATTCAAGTATTTAAATCCCTATGATTTCCCTTGCATTGAATATTATTCATCTAAGTTCAAAACACTTATATTTTTACTTAAATAATGCAACATAGATATAAATAATGAATGATGCATATATGTTATTCTTACTAAGCTTGGTGGTGCATATTCTATCTTTGTATCTGCCTTCTATGCTACTATAGAAAATCTAGGGAATTCTTATCAGGATCTCACTCTTAAGTCTATTATGATTATTTTATTAGAGAGAAATATAATCTCTTACATATTGGATTGATCAACATTGAAGGTACATCTAATAAATATTTAGTGGCCCAATAGAAAGAAAAAACCAAGCATCCAAAGTGTTGATTTTTTGGTAGCTGCGGGAGGTATTTTCCTCCTGGACAACCATTCTTGGAAGAGAAGAAGATTCCATAAGTCAAAGGAATACCATTGAATAGTGGAAGAATGCCTTGGAAGAGAAGTCGACCCACATGGAAAGAATAAAGCGGAATTAGAACCTTCAGGAAGAGAAGTCAACCCATAGGAAAAGCTAAAGGGGAAATATAATTTCCCATAAAATAAGTCGGACCCAGCTAAAGTGACTTGAAGTCTATAAGTCGGACAAATTTCTCATTTAGACACACTCACTCACTCATCTCTCACTCAAAAAGAAGGTGCAAGTCTGAGGCAAGGAAGAAGACGCATCTCTACAATAACTAGAGTTCTTGGTTATTCTTGGTGGTGGTTTCTCTTGTGCGTTCTCTCTAGGAAGAGGTGTGTTATCTTGTATGGTACTGTTTCTACAGATATTTCATGTTCTAGCCCTATTTGGTGTGCTATCCTTGTACTAGATAAGATTGATATCTATATGATCTACTCAGTGTAAATTAGGTGAGTTGATAGTGCATAGAATTAGCTATGTACTATGCACAATGGAATCTAGCAATTGGTTGGATTGTCAAAGGGAAAATAGACTTAAATATATCTAATATAGTGTTATCCACAATCCTATCACTGTCATATCACAAAAAAACACAAGCCATGATGATAATTTGTTGTGAGATTGGTGAAAATATAACAATTTCATAATTATCATAATCTCCAGGAGGATTGCTATCTTTCTCCATTAAAGAAAGTATTAAATCTTGTCTATCATGTAAATTTAACTCTTTATAGACAATGGCTAAAGATTCTTCATTTATGACCTGACCATTTGTAATTTGTTGGACTTTCAACATCTCACAAATCGACTCAATTGAAATTTCAAATAATAATGACCCAGTTCTAGACAATATACTCCTAGAGGATGGGACATAATTCAAAGCACACAAACGAACAAATTCAGGGAAATTATAAGTCTAAGGAACAATGAAACGTGCCAAGTTCGACTCCCATGCATGAAAACAATCATGTAATTGATTATATCTATCAAAATATAGTTTATGCAATTCATAGAGATCAAATGAAGTAATTGGGTCAGAAATTTGACAATCCCTATCCACCAAATCTGGTTCTACTCTATATAAGGTTCTGGAATTTTTAGAACTTGAGGGTTTTGACATTTTGACAAATTGACAGGAAATGGGCCTTTATCTTCTTACCAAGAACAATTGCTGAAGAAAACCCTTGATTTTGCTGAAAAATCTGACAAAAGCATGCTTTGAAAAGGCTTGGGTGAGTTCAATTCGATTTCGTCCTTCACTAACAGTAACCAATGTAATTTTATAAAAATAACCCAGCAAACAATATTTTATTTACACACGCATTTAAAAAAATCATTTATGGATTGCTAATATAACATATTTACAAATCAAATATTTACAAAACCGACGGTTTCGGGAGCATTAGGGTGGTTTGATTTCATAGTTTCATGTGGGGTCGAGTGACGATTTTGAATACCACGCAATGGGGGGCCGAGGTGGATCCTTTTGTCGACACATAACATGGGTCAAATCTGCCCTACGTCTCCTCAACAGTTTGTTCCCTTTTAAATGTCGATCGACCTAGGGTAGAAAGGTTCGTTATAAACTGTAGATCTCCGTTCTTTTATGATCAACGCTCCACATTTAATCATGATATCTCTGCACACAAACACATCATTTTATTAAAAATAATTAAAATTAATTGTATTTCATTTAATTTATTGGAATTTATTAAAATTAATCATATTTTGTTTTAAATATATAGAATATATTACTAAAAACTAATAAAAAGATGTTTTAGTAGTTTTTAATAATATATTCTATATATTTAAAACCAAATATGATTAATTTTAACAAATTTGAATCAATATATACAAAGAACTCATAAATATAACTATTAAAACTAAATGCCCAAAGGGTTTGGATCCGATGGTGGAAAGCGAGGAGTTTTTCAACGTTGGGCAAGGTTCAATTCCCGTGAGGGCTTTACCTGGAGCCATGGGGGCACCTTGACATAGTGGTCGAATGTGTGGTTGCACCCAAAGGTACTATATTAAATGGTATCGTGACCCATGCACACATAAGTGGATCAAAACCCACCCCCATGTTCTTCAATTTTAAATCTCGCAGGGGTGTAGACCGGTTGGCAAGTGTCGTGTAAATGGAAGGAAATATGTAAAAAGGAGGTCTCAAGTTCAATTCTCACCCCAATTTACTCATGCCCCATGCTTGCAGGCTGTGTGGACGCACCTGGGGGTTATAGAGCTAGTAGACAGGAATCAACCCCGTGTCACACGAGTACGAGAAGTGGGAGTTGTCGATTCCGCCAGTACAGAAAAAAAAAACTATTAAAACTAAATAAAATTTAAAACTAATATAATCAAATATAATAACTTAGAACCTAGATAAGGCTAAAATTTAATAAAACTAAAGATAATTCTCTCTATCGTACAACATTTCCCACTTGGAAACCCAACTAGGTTTATGTTAAGTGCCTTTTCGAACCAGTGATAGCTCATTTGTGATTCCTTGGTTATGATTTGATATGGTGCTAAGTCTCCATGTGACCATATACTATACTTGTGGCTAAATCTTCACAAAAAACCATGGTTTACCACTTTTGGAAAGTGGTTTTCATATACAGTGTCTCAGGGGGTCAGACGATGGTATTAAAATCCGCTTCAAGGGGTTTGTGGTACTTCTAGCATGGAACACGTGTCTCAATGGTAATTTTATAAACCACCCTTGACACCCACACCTGTATTAACCTCTGAGCTTCTCTCCTATGTGAAATCAACGAGGGTCGTTGATCCTTACATTGATCAACAATCAACCTTAAACGTGATCCTACAACCCATATGTGTTGGATCCATGATCCAACGATCCAGATTTATTCTCGTTCAAATTATGATAATAACAATTAATTATCCCCACTGCAAGGATGATTTTCCTCGATCTCTATCGGTATGCTTCCAATGAAAAATCTGGGATCGATCTACCACCTAATTAAATTTGATCTATAAATTCACATAGTATGACATATGTATTTCCCAAGATGGAGATAAATCATGAAATAAACAAACTAACTCTTCTTATACACACAATTCTAGATTACATAATTAACACAGTAATTTCTAGAACACATTGGAACTTTATTTATAATATTCAAAACTTCTCTCACAACCTGCACACATGGAATTTCTCCAAGACCACTCATCCTCAGTGGCTATGTCTTCCTAACCTCTGTCAAATTATAAAATTAAAAATATATTCACATAGCTCTTGAAATAGCTCCAACAAAACTAACTCACTTGAAGTGTCTAAACAAGCCTCTATAATAAGAATTATTTCCTGAATGTTAGGCTCCTAAACTGCACATAAGTAGAGCAATATATTCGGATGTAATA